>BQNB010015740.1:4974-72744 GCA_026074375.1 Tanacetum coccineum | reverse complement strand
AAGCAAATGCATCCAATACAAAAAGGTACATTGTGAATTTGTTGACGTCGTCAATGACTTGAAAACACAGGGTGTTATATATAAAGACATTCAACATCTAAGCAATTCAACAACCCAAACATTTAATCATCCAAACAATGCAAAACATAAATTAAGGGAGAAACTCCGCAATGCAACCTAAGGTCTCTCTCTAGCCACTTCTCTTAATCTTAACATCCTCATGATGCTCACCTAAAAATGATTCTTAAAACATCAACATAAAGTTGGTGAGAGTCATAGGTTTAAGACACACATAACAATCCTTTAAAACCAATTACTATGATAAATAAAACATAGCATAGCAGGACATTAAACGAACTATCATAAAAGCTAACATGCAAACACACTTTACCATGTTGAGACGGTCACGTTCAACATCACAAACAAGGGAACGGAACGTGTCCTACGATCCACAACAATGGGACGATCACGCTCACTATCAACAATCCACAGCAATGAGACAATCACGCTCACTACTAACAATCCATCAATGCCCTGAGACGGTCACGCTCAAGCACAACAAACAAGGGAACGGAACGTGTCCCATGATCCACAACAATAGCAAGTAGCACATAACATACAATAGTCACGTATAACCCATGCCTCATTTAAAACACATTATCACAGTAACTAAAACATTTAAACACATAGCATCATTTTCACCCTAAGAAAACATAAGAAAAAGGGGCTATAAAACCCACATGATGCTTTGCAGCTTCCACAAACACTAGCACAAATCTAAACAATCAAAACAAACACGTGTTACATACGACCAAGCCAATTGTTTATGCCCATGTAACAATCATATGATGGATGTATAAGGTGTTTAATTACCCTCATGGGTCACCATGACATCATGCCCAACCAAAACCAACATGTTTACACACTTTTCCAAAGTCTTACAATTTACCCGAAAGTGCAGAATTTTAACATCACTTTACCATTTTCTAAACCATACCTACTGAGCTTTATAAATTTTACCAAAAATCACAGGTTTAATATCACGAGTCTACTAGATCCATGATTTTTCCACTAATTTATTTCCACTCTTAAGTGCCCCAAATAAAATCAAACTTTTAACTACTTAGTTTCGGATCTGATCGCACACTAAAAAGTTTAGACCTAAAAACCATACATAGACTCCAAATCAGAAGCTTTCCTTTGGGAGATTTTTAATAGACACATATAACTAAACTCCTGTAGGTTGGATAATCCTAATTCAAATTTTAAGTGGGTGTTTTACACCTCGTAATCTGACCTAAATCTGACCCGAATTTACTGCTTTGACAACTTTTCTTGCAAAACCAAAAAAAATAAATAAAAAAACGTTTGAATGTGCTTCCCAAACTTAAAAAACCTTCGAGGCCGGATGTTCTGGAAACTAGACTCTCTGAGCTACATCATAGACACCGGAAACTTGACAAAATCTATTACCATCATTGAGATAACACGAAACAACATAGCCTGTAAATTATGCTCTAATCTAATCAAGTTTAACGCGATTAAAACCCTAACGAATGCACACCCATGTGATCCCTAATTAAACCCTAATCATTGTACTATGACTAAACTCATTAATTTACAGGTTAATGAAACCCTACTTTATCCATCTTAATAATTGTCTACATGAATGATATGATTAATAAATTAACAAAGATTTAATTATACTTACCTTAGAACTTGTTTTCTTCACAAAAGCAAAACCCTTATTTTTTGTTCTCCTCCCCCCCCACCCCCCCTCCCCCACCCATTTTTCCTTGGACTCTCGGCCAATTGATGCACTAGGGGGGTTAGGGATTTTTTTGTATTTTATAGCCCAAAACTAATTTTTAGATAATTTCAAATTAGAGTCTAGTTTAAATTAGGCTTTTATTTCTTTTTTTTCCTTTATTTTCCCTAAAATTCGTATTTTACTATTCATGTATAATTTTTGTTATCTATTATTAATTCATTAATTACCTTTAATACCTCAAGTTTTTATAAAAAATCCAAGATAATTTTTGTGTAAACATTTTTGCTTATAAATTACTTTCTAAAAATTAACTTTTATTTCGCCAACATTACTCCTATTTTTAGAAATTTCGTTAAACTCTTATTATTTTACAAAACTATTCCCTTCTCATAGGTCCTATTTTCACATTAATCAACATTCCATAAACCTATATTATCTTAATCACTAACACAAAAATAAGTATTTTATAATTACTAACACACATTAACACGAAACCGCTTAAATCACCAAAATTATTTCCTTGTCAACCTAAAAAGTGAAACAAAATGAAACTTCACCAAATCCACATCAATCCAATACTAATGAGATGATCACGCTAAATGGATTGCATTATCAAATCTCACATAACCCACAATAAACACATATAAACACGAATAAACACAAATAAAACATTAAACCCATTACATTGCAAACAGGTACATAAGTAAACACTAACGGGTTTTTTTTCGGACTAAACCTGCTCAAGTCATGGTTGTCCACACTAATTCCCTATCCTTTAGGAAATCTCCATCCCGAGAATTTAAACCAAAGGTCATCTCTATCATTACCTAACATTATTCGAGGATACTTATCTTTCAAGTAGTCTCCTATACCATGTTACACTTAAATTCCAACTAATTTCACAAGATATTTACTGCTAACAACTTTGCCTACCACAAAATGTGCCGCATAGACTAGCAAAAACGCTCCAACGAAAGAAACATCCAACTAACTGAACCTCGACCCGTCATCGAGAAAACTTCGTTCAAAAATACCTTAAGTTGCATAACAACGTTCTTTTTACGTAACAACGTCATTTACAACCCGGTCTCGCAACTCATCAAACAAGAACTGTCTTGAAACCAAGTTATAAGTTTTTACAAAGCCCAACGTTTTTGAAGAATCGGCTCAACTTCGAGTTTATTCAAATTATAACTTTAACCAAAACCTCATAAAAAGATTTAAAGGCGTACTAAGGTCTATCAGTAACCTTACGTACCCATCTTCACCAATACTTCCAACGATCCCTTGCTCAACGAACAAGTATGGATACTCAGTTTACCTGAAGTCTCAAAGACCTCGCTTCTAGCCAAAACCGGACCTTAACTATCACTATCCTACTACATTTTAACCTCATAACTTCACAGTCACTATTCTCAACAAGTTCCTCAACAGAACGAAGAGTTTTGTCAACCTCGGTCTCATCCAATGATACATGTAGACTAGCATCCACCAATCACTACTTTAGGTTTGACACATGAAACGTGTCATGTACTCCACTCAATTTCTCAGGCAATTTCAACCGATACGCAACAGGATTGATTCTTTCAAGAATCTTAAATGGACTTACATACCTCGGTGCTAACTTACCCTTTTTCCCAAAGCGAATTACACCTTTCTAAGGCGACACTTTTAGCATAACCCGATCTCCTACCTCAAACTCTAACGGTTTGCGCCTATTATCAGCACAACTCTTTTGACGGTCTCTCGCCGCTTTGAGCTTCTCTTTTATCAACACCAATTTATCAGTCGTCTCTTGAACCAACTCAGGTCCAATCAAACTACTTTCTCCAATCTCAGCCTATAAAACAGGCGACCTACACTTCTTTCCATACAATGCTTCAAACGGAGCATACCGAATGCTTAATTGACAACTACCACCAAAATCGATAACACATGCCCTCATTATATCCTCCAAAGTCTAAATCATACGTTCACTTTGTCCATCCGCTTGAGGATGCTAAGCAGTACTCAAATCTAATCGTGTCACTAACACTTTCTGCAGCGTCTGCCAAAACCACGAGGTAAATCATCCATCTAAATCTAAGTTGATCGTCACCAGAATTCCATTCCTTGCTATTATCTCATCAATATAAATCCTTGCCAACTTCACATCTTGAAATCTCTTGTATAGCTAGAAAATGAGCTACTTGGTCAGTCTATCGACCATCACCCAAATCACATCATACTCACTACTTTGACCTTGGAATATTACTGATAAAATCCATGGTGATTCTATCTCATTTTTAGTCAAGTATCTCAGGCTATTGCAGTAAGTTAAAAGTCTTCGACATCACAGCTTTCACCTCTTAAACAAATCCAACAATTGCTAACATAGGTAACTATATCTTTTCTACACGTGGCTACCAATACATGTCTCCAAGGTTATAGTACGTCTTATCCGCTCCCGGATGTACCAAGTACCTTGATGCATGAGCCTTATCCATTACTACCGTTCTTATCATTCCCCACTAACAGAACTCATATACGATCCATAAAGTACAAACTCTCGTTCTCTTTCTATTCCATATGTCAATCTAACCCATAAAGCCTTTCTGCGCGTACGTTCTCTTGCTTGAACGCCTCACTTTGGGCTGCCAATATCATTCCTCTTACTTCATACTGAATGGTCATAGCCATCGCCCGAACACGTCTAGGTTTCACTCGTTCCTTCCTTCTTAACGCCTCAATCACCACATTTGCCTTACTTGGATGGTAGCGAATTTCATACTCATACTTACTATACAATTTAATCCATAAAGCACAATGGTATGTGCTTAATTACACATACCTTTTACCTTTAAAAACGAGCTAAAATAACCAAAAACGGACTCAAAATGCCAAATATATGCTTGTTTTGCTAATTGTGTTGTGCAGGAACGGATATCTCACAAAAAGACGAAAAACCAAGCAAAAAGCGACAAAACCGGACACGGGATGGAAAAGTGTGTGAAGACGAAGCCCAATCAAAGTCAAGTCAACTCCGAGAAGAAAAAGCAAAGAAAAATATAACTTGAGGGGTCAAAAATGCCAAACCCCTAAGTTATATTATTAAGGAAACAAAGACAGGGGCTGATTATGCCAATTTGGGAAACTTCATTTATAAAAGAAAGAAAGGGGAAAAAGAGAATGAAAAGAAGAAAGATGTGGAGGGGCTTTTCTTGTACACAAACCAAACATACCCTTAATCATCTTCAACCTCCCTCTGTCACAACCCAACTTGTATAAACCTTTTCCCAATCTTCCCGCCAATACCAAATCCAGCCAGCACCCTGTTTTGCTCCCATACTTCTACCCTGCAACACTCCATCAACCACTTGACAAAACCTTCCCACTCACCCCACATGGCCACAATGCCAAGTTGGCAATCCAAGGGCATTTTCGATCCAAGGGTTGAGAGAGAATACAAGGAAATTAAGGGCCAGGATATATTGTGAGTTTATACTCACAAAACTAGCACAAGGAAGCTTTATACTCAGCAAACAAACACAGTCAAGCTCAAC
Organism: Tanacetum coccineum; assembly: GCA_026074375.1. Taxonomy (NCBI): domain Eukaryota; kingdom Viridiplantae; phylum Streptophyta; class Magnoliopsida; order Asterales; family Asteraceae; genus Tanacetum; species Tanacetum coccineum. The sequence continues at coordinate 67,431 of BQNB010015740.1, read as the reverse complement.
AAAGAAAAGTCAATGAAAGTCAAACAGAAGACTTCAGCTTGTTTTTACCTTTTTCTTTGTATAAATAGGGCTAGTGAGCCATGTAAGGCAGTGTGTAATTTTTAGTTTTTAATATAAAAAAAAACTTTTTCCTTTCTGCAATTTGTAAAAGTTCCAAGTTTAATGAAATTTCAGTTTGTTTTGCAATTCGTGTTCCAAGTTTACATTACCTTAAGTTTGTTTTAAAGCTACTCATAAGCTCTGAAGAGTCTCTAAGCTCTTTATTTGAGCTAAATAAGTGTTAACTAAGTTTAAATTCTGCAAACCAGTTTAATAACCTGAATTACCTTTGCATTTGAATTGTGGAAAGCATTTTGGAAGTTGGTTGTAATGGAAAACCAAATGGACTCATACCCTAGCTTATTAATAAGCTAGGGAGCTTATAGCTGCCCTTTTGGGTTCCTCTTGTTTAGCTAGAGGTTCATTGTAAGTCTCTTATTTAATTCTTGCACTTTTCTTTAAGGTTACTGTAGCATTGCTTATTATTGTTTATTTCTGTCTTATCTTGCTTAATAGTGTTAATATATGCTTAATTTTCCTTGGTTTAAGCTTTTGTATCATTTATTTATACTTGTTCTTTTAATATGTCATTTTTAGCTAAAATTGCCTTTTGCTTATTCAGCTTATCTAAGTGCTTAATTTCTGTTGAAAATGGTTCATTAGTGCTTAATATGTTCATATAATCATTTGTCTTTAAAAGCTTTGGCCTAAATCTCTTAAAATTAGTTTTAAAAATGGATTTCATAATCTTAAAGGGGTGTTTGGGTCAAGGCTGAAAATGGGTCATTTTGGCTCTTGAATGGGTTGTGGTCATTTGATAAATTTCATTTAGCTATATTTAGGTCTTATAAGCTGTTTAATCAAGTTTTTATTTGTTGAATTTCAATTTCCAAGTTTATATTAGCTTATTTGTGAACCTGTTGAATTTTGCTTAAGTAGAAGTGCTTATTTTTGAGTTTTAGCTTAAAGTAGATATTAAGCTTTGTTTGCATATTAATTTTAAGTGTTTATATGCATTGGGTAAGTGTTGTTGTAATGTGCAAATGTGTTTTAAAGTTTAAGTTAGAATCTGCATGAGAGTTAAAAAAAGGGATAATTAGCTTTTTCATAAGCTCATTCTGGCTTATTTAGTGTTTCAAAATATCTTTTGAGTCTTAATTATTGTTCATTGAGCTTAAATCTCAATCTGTTTTTAGCTTATATCATCATAAGAATCCAATTGCTTGCTCATTTTTAAGCTCAAAAGTGCTTATTTTCAGTAAAATCAAAAAAATAGTAGTTTAGTCATTTGTGCTTATTGTGCTTATCCAAATGGCTTATTTAAAAAAGTGAATAGGTGGGCTTAATAAGGACTCATTAGTGAGCTTATTTCCAAAAGCACACTTTTCAGTTTGGCTTATTTAGGATTTTAGCTTATTTTCATTTTGGCTTATTTTAGAAAAAGTTAGAGTTTACTATATTTTGATGCAAATTGAGTTGAGTTAAGTTGTTTTTGGTTGAAAAGGCTTTTTGGAATCAGATTAAGCAACATATAAGCTTTCCAAAACATCTTTCCTTTTTCATTTTGGTTTAATTTTGAGCTTTTTACAGCTTATTTACTAAAAGTAAGTCCAAACCTTAACTTTCTGCAATCAGCAGCTTATTTGGCTTTTAGCACATATACCACATTGCACATCTTAAACCACTCAAACTTAACACATAAAAGATGCTCCATCAAATAACTACTTACTTATATCAAATTAAAATCGAAACGACATAAAGGAACGAAAATCTCGCAATAATTCTCAAAATACAAAATATCTAAAAGAAATAATAAATAACAACATGACGGGGTAAAGGACGGGATAAACTTATGCTGGGCTTCGCATGGGTTTGACTTTGCCTCCGCAAGAATCACCCGACTCTGCTGGTCCAGCCCTATTACGCGCATCCGACAAATATCAACTATCCTATCTCCTTCGGTTCCATAAGAGGCTCCTTATAACGCTTAAGTCCAGTTGGGAAAACGGTTCCCCAACGAGACTTCTTACGGGTGAGGGAAAAACATAGCTAAAATACTAAGAAAGTAATACATATTATATCAAATAATGGTAGACAAAATAACTAAATGAAAACTTAGCAAAATATAAAATATATAAGCTATGCAAAAATAGAGGGGAAGCATAGCAGTTATAGCATTAAACACTTAAGCCCTAAATGCATCTACATGAAGGACCCCTAGGTTATAGTCTAGGCTCAACCACCTACTTCTCTATAACCAAAGGCTCTGATACCAATCTGTCACACCCCGCCAAGGCAGAAACACGAGGCGTAACATCATGGATATCATCACAACACAATGGTGTCAACAATAGAGAAACACTAAATGCATAACTAAGTAATAAAGACACAATGTGTCATGACAATACCGAAAACCAAAAGAACGACATCTTGTATTAATGAAAAAGGGTCTCACCAATACAAGAACAATATCTCACGATCCTAATAAAATCAAATAACATTCAACAAAATCATGCAACAAACATAAACAAACTCAGGAGCGAACTCCAATGCAATCCTAGCGGTCATTCTAGCCACCTCTCTTAACCTCAGTATTCTCATGAAGCTCACCTGAAAATGATGCTTAAAAACGTCAACACAACGGTTGGTGAGAGTCATAGGTTTAAGACACGCAAAACAAACCTTTAAATCCAATTACTGTGATAAATAAAACATAACATAGCAGGACATACAACGTACTATCATACAAGCTAACATGCAATCACATCAATCCACATTGAGACGTTCACGCTCAATCCTCACACAAAACATAACAACAATGAGACGATCACGCTCACTCAAACAACTCACGGTAAATAAGAACGGTCCAGCTACTACCAAATCAAAAATCCATAAAAGCCATTAGATGATCACGAAGGCTCAAGCACAACAATCAAACCATAAAACTAAGTAGCACATAACATACAATAGTCACGTATAGCCCATGCATCATTTAAATCACATTATCACAGTAACTAAAACATTTCAAAACCTCTTTGCATCATTTTCACCCCAAGAAAACATAAGAAAAAGGGGCTATGAAACTCACCTGATGCTTAGCTTCCCAAAAGAATCCAACAAAAGCTTCACAAACAAGTGATAATCTAAACAATTAAGCACACAATAAGCTACCATCAATTAGGCATTCAACCCAATATGATGTAACCTCAACTATGATGGATATCTAAGCTATCTACCATAGTTCTATACTTGATTTAACCCTTTTCCAACTCCTACATATGCCATTTACACTTCAATGCTACACTTTAAATTTTCTGGTTTTGAGCAGAATTTTATACTCACTTACGCGTCCTAAACGTACCACTTAAACACCTCCACAATTCAAACCAAAATTCACCATGCTACATATATGTCCTATGAACCTCTCATAGCTCTCCCAAAGCCATTACCCTTTTACAAATACCCTTTAGAAATTACTAACCAAAGTGATCCAGATTCGTTCCATAAACTGACACCCCCCAAAAAGTATCAACCAATTACCACTTTAGACCTCATTACATACTTAGAAAAAATTCAGGGGTCACACAAAATATATAAACTAACTTCCACGTGATTTTGAGCCTCTAACTAGATGTCTAAGTATTTTTAGAAAAATCAAAACCAAAACTGAAATTCGTCACAGTTTTACACACTGATTTTGTAACGACCTTTTGACCCACTTCCCGACCATAAAAACTCACGAGACAAACTTTGCTGGAAGGTAGACACATTAAGGTTATCTCCAGTAATTTGAAAATTTTTATTTGATAATTTATGATTGATTTGTACCGTACAAAATCTGGCCTAATTTTTTGTAGGAATTAAAACTAACTAATTCGGGCGATCTAGGAACCCTAACGCATTGATCAAATCAACGAAACCCCATTGAACCAATTGATCTAACAAACATCATTAAACTATAAACTCCAGAAAATTTAAAACCCTAATTTATTTTCATGATTAAACCTAATCCATCATACTTAGATTACAAGAATTAAAATAAGAACTAGAATTAAACAAAGAATTAGAAAATACCGTAAACCCTAAAAAATTTCTTCTTTTTTTTCTCTGGATCGATCGATCAATAGGGGATTTAGAGATCCTTTATTTTTGTATTTATAGGCCTCCTAAAATATATTGTAGATTAACTCTAATTAGGAATTAGACTTGGACTCAAATTTGTTTCCTTTTCTCCCTTGTAAACCAAACCGATCGGCACCCCCATTTTATTCTTTTTTTTAATTTTTTTTATTAATTACATATTTATTTACAATACCTTAAATTTTAATTAAAACTTTAACTTATTTGACTATACCTTTTTGCTTAAACGAAATTCACTAGACTTTTAAAAATAACTTTTTAACTTTTCATTTTCAACCTAACTTTCCAAAAATAGAATTTTTACATTATTCTTAACTTACCACTTAAAATTTAAACCTATCTTAGATTATTAACATAAAAATACGTATACGTAATAATTACTTACACAATTAACGCGAAACCGATTCAATCGCCAAAATCATTTCCTTGTCACTAAAAGTAAACGAAATGAACTCCACAAAATCCAACACAAATCTAATCCCAATGAGACGATCACGCTCAATGGATTGATTATCAAATCTCACATATCCCACACAACACACATAAACACGTATTAACACATATAACACATAACCCACTCATTGCAACAGATACATAAGTCAACACTAATAGTTTGACTAACATGCTCAAGTCATGGTTATCACACTTTAGTAGTAATTTAGCTTATTGTAGTCATTTTTAGCTTATTGTTCTTAATTTTAATGAATTTTTGTCTTAAAAGATTGTACTCATTTTGATTAATCAATAAAATTTTAATGTTCCTTTAATTCGTATTTTAATTCATGTTTTTCTTTACTTAATGCAATCATGGTTTAAATTAGTTCAAATTCAATTAAATAACCTCTCATAAGCTATTCATTACTACTTAAGCTAGCTTATACTCAGTTAAGTCTTCAAAAGCTTAACTGAGTTTAGATCTTCACTTAATTTCTCCCCTAAAATACTCTTTTGCTTATTACTACTTATTATTGTTTACTTTTTGATTAGATCTAATTTGTATTGGTTTTTCATTAGAACTGCCTTATTTTAGCTTAAATCTGTTTAGCTTATTATACTGCTTATTTGTGCTTAATAGTAATTAGTTTATGCTTATTAGTTCTTCATTTACCTCATACTTAATATGTTTTTACAAATCTTAGCTTAATTCAATCTTTTGTAGTTTAAAAATGGGAAATCAAATTTTAAAGGGGTGTTTGGCACTAGCAGTACTAACATATGTTTTTTTCTTGCTTCCCTTTGCGTTTTTAGAATTAGAAATAAAAAAAAGTACTTGATATTCGAGCATCAAACAAAATACTTTCGTGAAATTCAAATTCACTTCTCGTCGGGATACGACACTCGGGAAATATACTATTGTTTGTCCTCAAGCAATTTTATATTAAACGGGAAACTCTCTATACTATAATTAATTTGAGATATTTAGGATATATATTTTATTATATATAGACTATTTGGATCCAATCAAATTTTTGGCGCCGTTGCCGGGGATGAGGTGTACAATTTTCGCGAAGTATTTAAAGTTAGTGCCTTGAAGATCCTTCCTCGTGAAGTTATCGTTTTTAATTTGTTATTTTCTTTTATAAAACCATAAAAATACAAAAATATTTTGATTTCAATTTATTTTATAAAATTCCAAAAAAATAGCCCCCAGCTTTTTACAACATTATATTGTTATACAACTTTGGGTGAGAGAACATGCATTGTTTTACTTTGGACTGTCAAGTACTCTTTTAAAACATATTACGAGTTGGACTAAGTAGCAAAACCCACCTATTGCTTCACTATCATCGAACTGTCAATTGCTAGTTAGCGAGCGCGAAAGTTATGAATAGATCTATTTGGGATTGACATCCCGTTCGGTGAGTAGCGCTCCTACGTTTTCGACAGTACTAAAATGAAACAACGATACGTATACATGTCGGAACACTTTGGATGTTGCGGTTGAGCAATCTACATGGCATATTTAGTGCATTAAATTGCATACATATATTCGAAGCTTCAGTGTCATGAGCTTTAGTGCCACTCCGAAATTACTTTTAAGATATTGTATTGTTTACAGGCTTACATCGTAAATCTTGTTGTGGTCCTATTTCATACATTTACTAAACCTGTGAATTCACCAACTTTATGTTGGCGTTTTAAAGCATGTTTTTCTCAGGTCAATAAGGTACGAGAAACAAGGATACATTGGTGGTCACCATTTTGGAGTCATTACTATAAAGATTTGGATGCATTACATTTTGGGAATATTTGTTATGTCTTAAAATCTTTACTTTTCATAGACGAACTATTTAAGCTTCGGCTATTGTAACAAACAAGTCTATTTAATCCAATGTATCAATTTTAAACGACTCATATAGAGGTCGTTCTCATATCTCGTGCTGTTGATCTATGAAGTAACACTCACCAACCCATATTCCGCTGCGACCCATTTTGGGGGTGTTACAAAGTACACCCCGACCCTACCTTCACCAACTCTACAACATCCTCAAGAGCGACAGAAATACCCTGCACAAAAGTATGTCTGGACTTAGCAACAACAATGTCATCTGTCATATTTGGGTTCAACCCGTCAACCTCGGCATTTACCATATCCTCATTATGCTCAGAAGCAACAACAAAAGCAGTAAGATCAACATTAGCAGACAACTCTAAGGATTTGGAAGCAGGTGTCACACTCGACTCCTTTGTGGTAGGAGGATAAACACGAGCATCCCTTGAAGGGGGGACGTTGGCAGGACGGGCCAATTTTTCAGGCTCAATATGAAGGATAACCGATAAAGGTTCAGCAACATGCTTTGAAATCTTGTTAAGAAAGGCATAGTCAGTTTGAGCAACAAGGAGGGAAGCATCGGCAAGCCTATCTTGTGCACCATGCATGAAATTAAGCCAACTTCATCAACACAACAACAAACTAATCTTAGTGCTGATGCATACTCAACCCACGCTCAAACCCAGCACTAACTAAAGAAAGAAGTTCACCTTGAACTATGCTAAACTCATCAGAAGTAAGAAACTTCTAGACCAAACCCTAGAATTGGCCTCGGAAGAAGGAAGAAAACTCCGAAGAAGTAGCTTTTAAACGAAGGATCTCCTCATCCTTTTTAGCCTCTAAAACGGTAGCTTGGTTCAAGTTAGCAGAAAGATGAGCCACCTCAACGTGCAAGTTATCCAGACTTTTAGTAAGAGACTTGATCTTCTTTTTCCTTTCCTTTCCCTTAGCCTTCGACTTTGCAAAAGAAGCATCGGAGGAAGAAAGTTTGTCATTAAGCCCGAAACTTGCTTCTTTAAGGTAGACACTTGAAGCTCCAAACCATTCAAGCTAGCAACCTTCTCTTCATAGCCCTTCAGCCTGGAGTCCGTTGATAACACATACTCATGATGAGATTGATTCAACCCACAATAGCGAGCAAGAAGCTCACAACCATGCGACATCATCATACAATGCAGCACACTCATCTTTGCAGCTAATTGATCATCAGAAAAACTCTCAACCCGAACCATCTCTCCCGGCCTGGGAAACTGATCACCCCAGTTTTACAAACAACGAGATCCTTGAAGACTTCCTTAGTCAGAACCCCGAAAGTAGGCCGGTATGGAGCATCTCACTCCTCACGTAAACTCTCATAATTCTCAGCAACACCACCTTGGGGATAGGTGGCATAATAAGGACAAACAAAAAAGGGAAGAAGTTCACATGAATAGCATCTCCGAAGACATCCCTGAATGAAGGAGCAGGTTGGGAGGACGGTCTCGGTTGGCTCTTACCAATAGACGGTGCAACAGTGTCATCAATCATAATGCCCTTACCCCAAGAATCTACAAAATAAAAGCACAATAAGATAAAAAAAGAAGAAAAGGAAGAAAACAAGTTAGAAATAAAAAATAATTACCTCAGGTGTTAGAACCTTCAGTAGCAGGAGCAACGGAGCTCCCACCCTGGTTCCCTGAAGAAGGGATCACAGCAGCGAAACAAAGAGGGGTAACCAAAGAAATCTCAACACAAGCATCATTATCACCATCACTTTCATCATCAGAGTCACCTACAAACAAACTGGGGCGAGTTGTACTACCAGACGATTGAGCTAAGGAAGACCTAGTACACTTAGCAACATGGCTCGAAGTGGGCACCCAGAAGTAAGGCCTTTTCACTTATGCGAAGCTTTTAGCCTTAGCAAGAATCCTGGAACTAAGGGGTACCAACGTCAAAACTGAACGATCCTCCCAGAGTAGGATTTCCCCCCCCCCCCCTGAAATGAACAGCATCGGCCGCACCAGAAGGAGTGCAATAAAAGGGAAGCCTTTGAAGGGTCGACCTAACATTAAGATGGGGCTCCTCCTGAACCTCAGAACCAGTCCACTCTGGAAGACAAAGAAAATCATGAATACCTGATATGTGTAAAATACACATATCCGTTAACACCTAAAAAGGCCCAATTAAACCCAAAACACAGTGAAAATGGAAAAAATATGCTTGGTTGTGTTTGTATGTGTGCAGGTACGGATATATCAAAAATCACAAGAAAACCGTCAAAAACGGGCAAACACGGACACGAGAAACGAAAGAGCACAAGAGAAGCCAAAGATTCAAAGCTAAAGCCAGAAAAAGTCAAGCTTCAGTTCATCATGGGTCAACAAAGTCAACTCACTAGAAGACAAAACCCTAAAATGTTTCAAATCAACCCTTCAAGTTTCAAATGTTACACAAATGGTCCTTGTACCTAAGTGGGCCTCTAAACCCCTAATTACCTTACCCGAATCCAAAATCTAAGCCCAAAAGTTCAAAACAAATGGCCCATTTTCTTTTTCATAAACCACAGGGACTAAAGTTGCCATTTATGAAAGAGTTTAAACACTACACTTGTGATAATAAAAGACAAGGACTGGTTTTGCAATTTCCCCAAACCTTACACCCGTTTTTAACCCCAATTCAGTTAAAACATAAAATGGCGCCAAAAATCCATTTCACTATTCATCATCTCCCTCAGTTAACCTAGGGTAAAAATCAAAGGGTTTTTCTTAATTGATGGGTAAATCAGACAATTCAGAGGCCATAGAACAAAATGGAAGGGATAGAAATGTAATCTCAAGAGCTCATATTGGCTAACACAAGCAAAAAGGCCACGTGGATGTGAAGGAAGCACACTAGAATGTTGGATTTTACACTTGCCATACTCGGAAAGAAAGTACAAAAGCCCTCACAACGGATTTACCACTGCTGGCAATCCGTGTGATCCCAGAGGATTAATCCAACGGCCATCAATGGCTCTCAACAAGATTGGGTAATCATGTGGATACTGATTGACAGGACGTGAGGAGTTGTCAGAAAATGGCCCCAGAAGGTTTCTACCAGCAGCTATAAATAGCCCACACAACTCACACTACACGAGAGCATTAGCTTTAGTATTAGCTTAATTCTCATATTAGCTATGATTTTTTCCTTTCCAGCTTTTGTAATTTCCTTTTAAAGTAATGTAAACAAGCTTTTATATTAATGAAACTCAGTTTTACTTTGTCATAAGCACATCTGTTTATAACTCAAAAGCTTTCACTTTTCGTCAATTATTAAACTAATGTTTTCATCAAAGCTCTCTATAAGCACTTACAGCTCCTTACTAGCCTATAAGCCTAGTAATTGAGCTTAATCCGTACCTTAATCATACATAAACCTAATAATATTAGTTAAATACATGTGCTTATTTGGATGATAAGATTTTGGAAGGTACCAACATGAAGGCCACATGGACTTTACTAGCTTATCCATTAGGATAAGGCTAGAGCTAGTGTTTTGCTAATTGAGTATGCTTCTGTTTTGCTGAAGCAATTGTAAGTTCTCTTTTAAATTCCTTGTCATTTGAATTCTAGCTTAATATTTACTTAATTACTTAATTTGTTTTGCTTATCTGCTTATATTGTTACTTATTTGAGCTTATTTAAGTTTCATTTTAATCATTAATCAAGTTCTCCTTTATGTTTTTTTAGTTAATTTAGTTTAGATTTTAGTATTCCATAACTTGTCTTTAAAATCATAAAAAAGCCCAAAAATAGTTAGCTTAGCTTAAAATTTTGAATTCTAGCTTAAATTAGTTGTTGAATTTTGTTTATTAAGCTTGTTAAATGATGTCTAGTATCTGGTAATTAGGTTTAGATCACTAGTTTTCTAAATCATAAGCTTAATCAAGTCTATCATAAGGTTAAAGGAGTGTTTGGTTTTTATGCAGTTTGACCTCTTAAAGTCAAACTGCATTGTGAATTTTGCTTGAGATAGTTGTGCAATCAATTTTAATTAGTTTAGAAAGAGTTTTCATAAGTTAAATTTCAAATTTGAAAAAGTAGGGCTTAATATCATTGTCTCAGCACCAGGGTACTTAATCCCTTTCTCTTTGATTGTAAAAGTTTGATCCAAGCCTTGGAAGGCTTGGATTTGGATTGCTAAGTGTTTGTGCACTCTCATTAAGTAGGTTTAATGTAGTAGATACTAATTTGGTTACCTGAATTTTGGATTTGTGCACTAGCCATTTGCATCAGCAGTACTAACATCAGTTAGTACTGCTGAACTTTTGAACTTCATTTCAGCTTATTATTGTAGGGTCTAGGGGTTTATTTTCATATAGCTTATAGAATAGTCATAGCTTAATATAGAATAGGACTTGCCTTTCATTTTCTAGCTTAATTAGTTAAGATAATACAGATTAAAAGTTTTCAAAAAAAAAAATCCAAAAGCCAGAAACAGTAGGTCATATACAGTAGCTTTAAAATTTAGATTTCTTGCTTATAGGTTTAGATTTTATAAACTAGAATAGTAGCTTATAAGTAGTTTAGCTAGTTTTTAAAAGCTCAGGAGCCAGTTTAGCTTAATAAGGATTTTAGCTTATTAGAATTTTAGCTTTTAAGAGTTTATTTCTGAGTTTTGCATTTTGATTTTGAATTTCAGTTAACATAAAGTGTTTAAATGGTTCTTAGCTTATTAAAAAAAAAAAAAAAAAAAAAAAAAAAAAAAAATAGCTTAAGCACATCTCAAGGGACTTTGAACATCTTTTATTTCAATTTGAGCTTATTTTAGCATTTTTATATGTGGTTAAGTAGAATCAAGCAAAAGCAAGCTTAAACACCCATTTTCTGTAACAGCTTTTTCATAAGCTCTTTTAGAGCTTAATTTTGAGTTTTAGTTAAATTTGTTTTTACAAAGAGTGCTCAAAATCATGTCCTTTTTAAGTTCCAACTCTTAGTTTTTGAAAAAAGTGAAAAATAAAAAAAAAAGTAGCAAAAATGTGTTGCCAGACCTCGAACCCAAGACCTCTCTCTTATACACCATACGTCTTACCAACTTGCTTCAATAGCTCATCCATCCATAACTCCACCCTTTTAATACTTATACACCTTTTAATTCCCATCTTTCTTAATAAGCCGTAGCATATAAGCTCATTTACCTAGCTTATTAGATAAGCTGGGTAAGTTTTCTTATTTTTTCCCCAAACTTTGTATTGTCTTTGACTTTTCCTGAATTTTTCGTATTTTTCCATTAAGTATTTTATTTTTAATCATTTTTCTTAAGTTTTTAATTTCGAAAATTCATAAAAAATAGAAAAAAGTTTTATAAAAATTCAAAAAAATAGTTTTAGTTTTATAAAAATTACTTTTAGGAATACACCAGTTAAAATCTTTTTACACCTTTTAGATTTTAATTTTCATTTTTGAGCCTTCCTTTACAACTTTGCTTTTATAAGTTTTTCATAATAAGCAATTTTTAATTTCAACTTATTTTTAAGCTTTAAAAGGACCATTAGTGTAGTCGGGGTTAGGCCTCAGGGTAAGTTTTGTAATTTTCTCATTTTCTTTGTTTCGTAATTAATTCTTGCCCATTAAGGAGTTTTTCCCCGTTAGTCCTTTTCCTTTTTGCACCATTAGTCCTAAGATTAAGTTTTTAATTAAGTTTTATAGTTTTAATTAGTGATTAGGCTAAAGTTTTAATTAGTTTAATTAAACTTTTATAAAAAGATAAAAATTAGGGCTTTTAGTTTTTAATAATTTTCGGCAAATTTTCTTTATTTAGTCAAATTTTAGTTTACATTCTTAGGGATTTAAAATTTGTTTACTTGCTTAATTATCATTATTTGTTGCTTCTTAATTTCGTAGTTATAGCTTATCCAAAATATCTTTGTTCCATTCAAATCAGGATCCGAACCTAAACGTGGTTTCAATTTCACTAGTCATTGGGGAAACGACCCGGGTGATCATACTTACCCGGTTTAATATACGTATTATATATTATATTATATATATTTTTGAGAGTGAATTTTATCAAGGGTAACTTGGTAATTTTCTATATATTTTATAGGTATACAAAACTACGAATCAGTTTTTGGCGCCGCTGCCGGGGACTAGTGTTTACGATTCCTACGTTTTGTGTTTGTTGATTTGGTTTGAAGATCCTTTCGACTTAGAAAGTTTCAATTTTGTTTTATAATTCAAAAATCCAAAAAAAAAATCATAAAATATAAAAAGTAAAAAATATTTTCCTTTTCTTTTTAGTATAAGTAAAAGATAAAAAAAATAGAAAAATCAAAAATATAAAAAAAAATCTTCCTTTTTAATTAAAGAAATAAAAATCACCAATTGGTAAAAATACCAAAATATAACATTCTCAACGGAGGTGTTATCATAATAATTTCCGGTGAACTTGTTGGTTCCCAAATCGAACTAAAGATTTAACACTTGCCATTTGTGTCTCTACAAAGTTGATTTGGTTTGAAAAGCAATTTTTGAGAGCTACCGTGAAGTAGTTGATTATTTGGTTTAAGTCTCTTTCGTGTAACCGTTAAAATTCATTGTTAAAAAAAAAAAAATTAGTGTAAAGTTTTGCTTTTTAATTTTTAGTTTTTCTTTTTATGCGCACTCGTTCGCAATCTCGAAGACGTCGACAACAACAAACTCTTCCGGTTGTTGTTGAAAATTTTGATTTAGAAGAACCAATTGTTGAACAAAACGTTGTTCCAATGGCCGACAATCGTACGATGGCCCAAATGTTACAAGCTCCCATCGAGGGATATGAAGATGCTATAGTTGTTCCACCGATCAATGCTAACAATTTCGAGCTTAAACAACCTTTAATCAATCTTGTGCAAAGTAATAAGTTTACGGGTAGACAAGATCCTCACAATCACCTTTGATTTTTTAACAAGGTCACTTCAACGTTTAGACATCCCGAAGTTCCGAACACTTCGGTAAAGCTTTTGCTTTTCCCTTTTTCTCTAGACGGTGAAGCCCGAGATTGGTTAGACAAGGAACCTCCAAGATCAATTCTCACATGGGACGACCTTGTTTTAAAATTCATAAATCAATTCTTTCCACCATAAAAAACAACTTACCTCCGAAACAAAATCACCAATTTTTTCCAAGAACCAAACGAAACCTTCAATGAAGCATGGGAACGTTTTAAAGGACTCCTTCGTCAATGTCCTCACCATGGCTTCTCGGAACTACACCAACTCGATACTTTTTACAATTCTTTGAATTCAAACGATCAAGATGCCTTAGATTCCTCAAGAAGGATTAGCCATAAACGAAAGTAAATCAAAAGTGCGATACTCAAGAAGTCGTCCAAATGACTTAAGAGCGATTACGAATGCTCCATCTTCTACTTCTTCACCTTCCGATAATTCTTTTGAGATTCAACAACTGGCAGCCTTACTTGAAGACAAAATGAATATTCGAATGAGCCGTTTAGAGAAAGCGATTAGTGAAAAGAATGCTACGACTCCTGCTACCGTCAAAGCAGTCGAGGAAGTTTGTGTCACATGTGGTTCAAACCATAATTTCAACAATTGTCCGTTAACTAGGAACGATTTTCCCGTTTTTCAAGATAACATTCAACAATTTCAACAAACCGCCGCCGTTGGCAATTTTGTTCAAAGGAATCCTCCTAATTTGGCAAACCAAATGAGACCACCGGGTTTCAATCAACCGAATGTTCAAAACAACCAAAACCGTTACCAAGGAACCAATTCCAATTTCAATCAAAACCGTGGAACCAACTTTAATCAAAACCGTCAAAACAATCAAGGAGCCGTTTACCAAGCCCCACCATACCAACCACCAATGAATCAGCCACCAGTTTATCAAGCTCCTACATCCTAAATTCAAGGTGTTTCAAAAACAGACTTTGAAAATTACGTCAAGGCAAACGATGCGGTGTTGAAGAATGTTCAAAATCAGGGTCAAAATTTGCAAAATCAAATGGCTAATGTTACGAGTTTGTTGACAAGTCTTTGTGATAATTTCAAAAATTCCGTCTCTACTTCGAATTCAGGAACTCTTCCAAGTCAAACCGTAACTAACCCTCGTCAGCAAATTAATGCTATTACCACAAGGAGCGGTAAGACTTTGGACGTAACTAACCCTCGTGAGCATGTTTAATGCTATCACTCACAAGAAGCGGATAAACTTTTGGAAGAAACCTTTGACGTCCTCTTGATCTACAACTCCCGTTTGTTTCAAATTTTAAAATGCACCCTAAACAAAACCCGGAGACGTCAACGGAAAAAGTGCAAAATCCAAATTTGGAAAATACCGCACATGTCCCCACATCCAGAATGAACAAGATGTCCATTATTCATGGGAATTCCAAAACCAAGAGCAAAGGAAAACTGTTAATGTGAATTCAAAGATCTCAATCTCCAGAGACTAATTCGTATCCATCTAAACTTCCATACCCCGAGAGGATGAAAGTGAGAGAGAACGATAAACCAAGTGCTCAATATAGCCGGTTTTTGAAGATGTTCAAACAACTCCGTTTAGAGATTGGATTGAAAGATGCTCTTGTCGAAATGCCAAAGTTCAACAAATGGCTAAGCTCGTTGCTAAGGAACAAAGAGAAGCTTGAGGAGATCGCCATCACAACCGTGAATGATGAATGTTCTGCTATCATTATGAACAAAGTTCCCAAGAAGCTCAAAGATCCGGTAAAATTTCTTATCCCATGTGCTTTACAAGAACTCAATAGGACTAGTGCTTTAGCAGTTTCCGGAGCTAGCATTAACTTTTTACCTCATTCTATCTACAAGAAACTTGGGCTTGAAGCTTTGACTCCTACTCGAATGACACTCGAGCTTGCCAATCGTTCAATTACTCACACGATGGGTATAGTCGAGGATGTTGTAGTTAGAGTCGATGGTTTCACTTTTCTTGCGGATTTTGTGGTGGTTAATTTTGAGCCTGACCCTAGAGTGCCTATTATTTTAGGAAGACCCTTCCTTCGCACCGCAAAAGCTCTCATTGATTTGTACGAAGAAACTTTAACTTTAAGAGTAGGAAAAGAAGAACTTGTTTACTATGCCGATAAATCTGAGAAAAACAAGGAAAAGAATTTTGTTCACACTATTTCTATCATCGATTTTTTGAAAGACGATCCGTTTAGTGGTAGTACCACTAATACTCTTTCTCCTAGTTCTTCTCCGGTGAAGACTAGTGATAATTTAGAGAAGTTCGCCGATGAACTTGCTCCTCTTGATTCGTTACCACCGGGTAATGATGATTCGACTCTTAAGAAGGATTTTCATGAAGAAACGTTTCAAGTTTACTCAAATCCTCTTTTCAAATTCGATGATAATTTCAAATCTAGCAACGTGAATCCTCTCTTTGAAGAGAACGATAAGGATGTCAAGGAATCACCTTTGATTCCACCGGGAATTGATCTTACCCTCCCTTCCGCCCTTGAAGTTTCAAGTAGCAATCCTACTTCCCCTACTCTCACCAGAGAGAAGGTTTGTTCATGGAAGACGCCGATGTTTTTCTCGTTGGTCCGATTTGTGTGGAAAATGATGACTCGAATTGCGATAAGGAAAAAGATAATTTGTCTCTTGGCAACTTACTTACATCAAAAATCAAAACCTCTTTCTCAAGAAGTTGAAGAAATCACGGAAAAAGAAGATGCAGTTTCAAGTGATGTTCCAATCCATACCATTGTCATGCCAATTAGAATCACTTTTGAAAATCTAATTGATTTTAATGATCATTTCTCCAAACCAAAGGATTTTAAGAAGGACTTAACCATTTCATTTTATTCATCCGAATCAAGTATTTTACCATCTCCTTTGTTAGATTCCGACTCGCCTTTCACTGCAAGGTTGTCGGCTAGTGTTACCTTGAATTCTCTCGGAAACGAGGACAAAGTATTCAAACCAGGTATACTAGTTTATCATGCCATTCATGATAAAAATCTTGTAACATTGGAGGAGAATTTAAAAGAGAACATTTCCTCCGGGACTCTTTTAGTTTTCAAAGAACCGTCATTTCTTTTGCCTCCGCCAAAACCTCCAAATGAATGTTTGAAGAATGTTGTGCTTAATGACGATTTCTACCAAAGCAAGAAGAGGTTATATCTAAATGTTGAAGATGTCAATTCCTTCACATTTATCATTTGGATTTTTCTTCCATACTTCACTTACACCAAGGAATCACCTTTGATTTTCTCCTTTAGGAGTGAGAATTTTGTTTTTGACACCGGCATCGTCACGTTTCATAAGCCAGTGGCATTTTTAATGAAAGTTTTCTATTCACTCTCCCTAAGGACAAATAAATTCAGGGATCGAGTCGAGCTTGCGACTCGGTGACCAAAAACAAGACGCTTCATGGGAGTTCACCCCATGCTTATCCATTCTCTTTCTATTTTCTTAAATAAAGTGTTGTGATGTGTTGTGCTATCCTCTTCCAGTTTCTTGTTGTTTGTTGTTTGTTATGATTTTTGTGCAGGATTAACCCAACAATTCCTGAAGACTCTCGTGTCCGATGTTTGTCCCGTTTCACTTGAGCTTCTCATCCTTTGCTTGAAATTAGTTTGGGGGAGATCCCGATATCCTTTCATCTTATCGTTCCACAGTTTATCTTTGCCATAATTCATAAATCTTTGATTTTCGTAGAAACCTGACTTGTGTTTAAAACATTAAGACAAAATGTTTCATTTTAGTTTGGGGAGGGAATCTATCAATTTGATGTTGCCTGCTTATTGTTTTGTTCTCACGTACCCGTTTTCCCACAAAAAATTTAAATTTTAAAGTTTTAAGTTCTTATTTGTAGAAAAAAAATATTAGTAGTTAATTAAGAAAATAAGTGTTAGGACAAAAATGTAGGTTTTCCGTTGGTAAGAATAAGAAGTAATTTTTGACCCGATCGTACGTGTAGAGTTCTAGCTTTCTCCCTTAACAATTAATGATGATAGTTTGTGCTAGTCTCATGTAGACTTTAAACATGCTAGACTTGAAATCATTAGTAAATGAAAACTTGTGCTAATCTCAAGTAGATTTTAAATATGCCGAGTTGGATTTTATATAGGCTAAGTATTTGCGAATTTCTTTATTAGAGATTTTAAATTGCAAAGAATAAGAGATGATAGTGTTGATTACGAATTAGGATGCTAAACAAAGTTTATTTGGAAAACTTAAAGGCTTATAAGAATAACTTGTGGTTTTTCTTCCCCGAAGTTCTTAAAATGATTAATTATACGTGTTCTCTTTAATTTTTACAAATTAGAGTTTTACTCTTAAAAGTCTAATCAACATATTCAGAGAAAAAGCTTTATCGATGATGAAGTCAAACATCATTGGTAAATAAGAATTTTAGTTCAAGTTTATACTTTGGTTTTCTAAAACGAAATTTTTCTATTTGCAAAATAAAGTGTTAAATACAATTAAATATTACAAAAAATCTATAAAAAATGTAGTTGGTGAATAAAAAGGAATGCAAGGTTATAATCCTTAGTGTTATAATTAATATACAAACTCTAATCGTAAATAAATTACATGGGCATTGTCGTTCGCTCCCAGTGACGTCAAAGAAAAGGGTGTATGTTGTATAATTAAGGTTGTTATCATAAAAGTACACGAGCTTTGTCGGAGGCTGGCGATGTGTCCGTTCGAAAAGAAAGTGATACCGATTCCTGAGCCTCATAAATATAAAAGAAGAAAAATAAGATGCAAAGATTAGAAAATAAATAGTAAAATGTTTCAATTTCGTAAAACCAAGGTATTCCTTTTGAACAAAGGTTTGGCAAAAAACTACCGGCTTTTTTCATCGAAGTTCATGCGCTCGTATTACTAATTCTCCGATGGGGTGTCAAAAGCCTTAGCACTTACCCGAGGACGGTGGGATGCTAGAGAAGAAAGTCATTAATGGGATAAGTGAACTAACGATGTCTTAGCCAAAGAGGTTTTTGTTTGCTTTGAGTTGTGATTTTACTAAGTGATTAACATATTAGCCTAAAAGGCCCATGTGTAAAGCTTGGTGGGATTTCAACTATCTAAATTTTTGGATTTAATGGTTTAAATTAATTTGAACACACATACTTAATAGATGATATGTGTCGGGAAGAAAACTTCACAAGTTGTAATTATAAGTAGTCTTAGCATCTTAGCTCGTAATTAACGGTGATCTTATTTTTAAGCTTAGTATGGGTAAAGTGAAAAATCAGGGATGATAAAGTTATATTTTAGACACTTAATTATGCTTTTTGTTCTATGATCCTAAAAGTTACCAATGTGGTAATGAAAACAATACATTATGTCTTTTGTAAATAAATAAGTTGTAGTTAGGTAGATAATATATCAAGAAAATCCATAAAAAGAGAAAAAGTTTTGAAAATGGGAAATCGGGTGTTTTATAACTTGTGACTTAGAAATGTTTCCCACAAAGACTTTACTACATCTTAAAGGATTAGTTTGGGGAAAATTCCTTAAGTATTTGGTTATAAGGCATGTGATATTGCGTGAGGACACACAATCGTTTAGTTTGGGGAATTTTGATAAGTGTAAAATACACATATTCATTTATGCCTAAAATAAGGCCCAATTAAACCCAAAACAGACCAAAAATGGCAACAATATGCTTGTATTTGTGTTCTGTGTGTGCAGGTACGGATATATCAAAATTCACAAGAAAAACCGCACAAAAACGTGAAGCACGGACACGAGAACGGAAGAGTGTACAAAAGCCGGAAGCAAAGCCTAAGAAAAAGTCAATCCTCAGTCAAATCCAGTCAAAGTGGTCAAATCATGGTCAACAGAAGTCAACCATAAAAAGACAAAATCCCTAAATTGCCATTTCAGTCCCTCAACTTTCAAAAAAGTCCAAAAATAGTCCCTAAACCCTTATTGGGCCTCAAAACCCTAAAAAACCCTACCCGGATACCATTTAAACCAAAAGCCCAATCTAAAAGCCCATTTACATAGCCCAATACTCTTTTTATAAACCACAGGGACCAATCTTGCAATTTTCCAAACCTGATTTACATTACTAATGGGATTAAGAAAGAAGAGGTGACTAATTAATGTCATTATCTCAAAGTCATAACTGAATTTAACCCGTTCAGTTAAAATTTAGGCGCCAAGAACAGGGTACTATTCACCCGTCTTCCCTATTTTCACCATGGGTCAATAGCAAAGGGCAAATGGGAATTAAAGGCTAATTTGGACAATTCAAGAGCTCGTTTACAAGATAGCAGGTTAAATTAGTCTAATCAAAGGGATTCATTAGCTCACTCTCAAGCTCAAGCCACGTGGCTATGGAGAAAGCACACAAGGATGTGGGATTTACTCTACATTTACTCAGTAAAGAAGCACAAGTGAGCCTCAAACGGATTGCCACGTTGGCAATCCGTGTAAGGTCACTTAGTGATCCAACGGCTCAAAATGTAGACCCAATGATTGGTTGATTTGATGGCTGAGATTGATGGGCGCGTCTAACAAGATTTCAGGCCTAGAAGGTTCCTTCAGGTGCTATAAATAGCACCCTCACTTCACACACAGGAAGAGGTCTTTTCTTTTCTAGTTTTTAGCCTAGTGTAGTTTTTAAAGCTTAATGTAATTTTGATTTAAAAATCAGTTGTAATTTCTTTTTAAGTAATGTAATTCAGTTTTTTTTAATAAAATTTAGTTTAAATTTGTCATAAACTTTCATTGCTTTCAACTCATAAGCTCTCTCAATAAGCCAAACTGCTTCAATAAGCCTATCTGTCTCAATAAGCTAATAAGCTCATATTAAGCTCTCAAGAGTCTCTAAGCTCTTGATTTGAGCTTAACCAATCTTAATATACCTTAACTTTAAAATCAGAAGTTAACTACCTTTGCTTTTAGACTTGTGAATTCTTGGAAGGGAGATCTAAAATGGAAGGATCTCCAAGGACTTTTACCCTAGCTTATTTATAAGCTAGGGAGCTGGTAGATAAGCTCTAAGAGCATAAGCAGCCTTATTTTGAGCTAAGGCAATGTAGGTATCCTTTTAACTTTGATTATTGTCATTTAAATTCTAGTTTAGTTTTAACTCAAGTGCTTAATTAGATTATTAATATGCTTATTTGCTTAATCTGTCTGCTTATTATTGCTTATTTGTGTTTCATCTAGCTTATTAATCATATTAGCTTATCTGTTTTTGCTTATAATAGTTTAGATCATAGTTTTATAAATAATTTTTCATAAAACCATAAAAAACCAAAAATATTAGATAGCATAGTATAGATCTTTGATTTCTAGTTAATCAGTTGTTAGATCATGTTAGTTAAGATAGTTAAAAGCTGTTAATCATCTGGTATCATAGGTTAATAAGTTAGAATTCATTCCCAAAGTTTTTATTAAATCTGTCAATAAGTTAAAGGACTGTTTGGTTTAACTTAGTTTGACTTCATTAAGTCAAAAGTAATTGTGCAAAATGATTTAGTCAGCTTAAATTTCACTTAAGATCAATAGGAAAACAGATTTCATAAGTTAGTTTACATTTTTCATCAAATTATGGCTTATTTTATAATCTCAGCACCAGGGTACTTAGTGACTTAAGATTTGATTGCTTAAAATTGATCTAGGATCTTTAAGGCTTTGTGTGTGCTTGAATTGTGTTTGTAGACACTCACTTAGAGTGTCTAAGTGCAGGCTTACCCTCAAAGTAACCTGCACTATTGGTTTTATTCATCTGTCAAGTGCATCAGCAGGAACTAAGCTGTTCCTGTTGTCACTTTTTAGCTTAATTTTTAGCTTTTAAATGTAGTTTAGAAGCTTAAATTTAGATAAAATTTAGGTATTCATATATCTTTAGTTTAAGATCATAGCTTATTTACCTTTTCATGCTTTATTTTCTAGCTTAATCTTGCTTTAAAAAGTAGTCTTCAAAAAACCTAAAAGCCAAAAAATTAGGATTCGATTATTGTTTTAAATTTTAGGGATTTTCTAGTCTTAAGAATTGATTTTTATGATTCAGTTTAAATAATCAATAATTATTTAAGACTATTTGCAAAAAGCTCATAATCAAAATACTTAATAGAATTGAGCTTATATGGATTTTGTTGCTTTTTGCTTAGTTTTTCTTGATTTTAGCATTTTCACCTTCAATTTTAGTTAGCTTAATATGTTTCTAGGTCAATTTACTTTTCATTTTTAGATTAAGCAAATCATAAGCTTGCTAGATCACCATTTTTTTTCAAATTGAGCTTTTTACAAGCTTTTAAGTAAAACCAAGGGGAAACCCCCACTTTCTGTAAACAGCTTAAAGATAAGCTCTTTTTTATCTTTGGTTTTCAACTTATTGTGCTTTCAATTAAAGTTATCATCATCCAACATGTTCTATAATTTTGCTTTATAAGTTTAATAAAAAGCCACTTTTAAATCCATCTTAATTTTAAGCTTAAAATAGGACTAGTTTTGTTGATCGGGTTTATGCCCTCAGGGATGGTTTTTTTGTAAAATTTTAGTTTAAAATGTATTTTCACTGTTAGTCCCTTTTAGGACTAGCATCGTTAGTCCTTTGTTAGTTTCAGTTAGTTAAAAATCTTTTATTTACTTTTTTAATAAATAATTAGGTTTTAGTTTTTAATTAGTTTAATTAGACTTTAATTAAAAAGTAAAAAATTAGGGCTTTATTTTTTTTAAAATTTCCACGAACTTTTCCTTTTTCTAGTAATTGTTTTATAAATTTTTTAGGATTTATATTTTGAGCATTTTTATTATTTTTAAGTTTTTAATTAGTTTAAATTTTAGAAAATTAATATCTTAAAATCTAAAAAATCAAAAATAGTGATTCCTTTTTCTAAAAATTTTCTTTTACTTTGTTTTATCTAGGAAAAATATAATTTCAATTATTTTTTATTTTTATTTTTTTAGAATTTAATTAGATTTAATTAGTTTTTAATTCATAAAAAATTCAAAAATATTTTTTTTTCTTTTTCTTAAAAATTTCTTTTGTCCTAATTTAGGTTTAGGAATTTAGTTTGCATTTTTAGGACTTAATTTTGATTTACTTGCTTATTTGTCGCGTTTTATTTGTTTCCCGTTAATCATTTTAAATGTTTAATTGCTTTTAATTGTTCAATTTTACTTGTTGCTTTTATTTGGTAGTTATAGATCATAAAAATATCTTTGCTTTCATTCAAATCATAATCCGAGCTTAAACGAGGTTTCAATTGCACAAGTCGTTGGGGAAACGACCCGGGTGATCATTCTTCCCGGTTAAATATACGTATTATATATTATATTATATATATTTTTGAGAGTGGATTTTACTAAGGGTAACTTGGTAATTTTCTTAATTGCTCTTTGAATTATTATTATATTGTGGTATATTTTACAAGTGTATTAAAACTACTATCAATAACGCTCAAGAACATTACACTACTACTAAAAAAGAACTTTTAGCACTTGTATACGCTTTTGACAAATTTAGATCAATAATGTCTAAAACTGTAGTCTACACTGATCTTTCAGCCCTAAAATATCTTTTCTGTAAACAGGACGCAAAACCTAGGCTTAAAAGGTGGGTTCTGCTTCTCTAAGAATTTGTCATCGAAATTAAGGATAAAAGGGGTTAGAAAACCTTGCTGCTGACCATCTTTCCAGATTAGAAAATCTAGAGCTAGAGGAATTAGACGAAGATGCTATACGCGATTCCGTCTCTGACGAACACCTAATGGTTGTCAATATTAAAGAAGTAGAAAACGATCCATGGTACGCCGGTTACGCCGACTTCCTTGTCCCAAAAATCGTTCCAAAAAACGTAACATATCATTTAAGAATTTTTTTTGTCTAGAAATACATATGGGACGACCCATATCTGTTTAAATCATGCCCTGATGGAATTGTCAGACGATGTGTCTTTGGTAAGGAATTACATGAAATTCTTGAACATTGCCATACAGGCCTGCTAGAGGGCATTATACGTGCCGAAACACCTGCCAGGAAAGATTTCGAATCAGGATTCTGCTGGCTAACTATTTTTAAGGATTCCGCTAGATATGTTCGAGAATGTGATGCCTGTCAAAGGGCAGGAAATATTTCCTCTAGAAATCAGATGCCCCTAACTAATATTCTCGTTAGTGAGGTTTTCGACATTTGGGGAATTAACTTCATGGGACTCTTTCCTTCATCTCGGAATAACAAATACATTCTCATAGCTATAGATTACGTTTCAAAATGGGTTGAGGCTGAGGCCCTGCCTACTAACGACGCTCGTGTAGTAGTTAAATTCCTTCGAAGATTGTTTTCCATATTTGGAGTCCCGAAAGCTTTAATAAGTTATCGTGGGACATATTTTTGCAATTCTCTTCTTGAGAAAACACTAAAAATATATGAGGTCACGCATAGACTTGCTACTCTATATCATCCTCAAACAAGTGGTCAAACTGAAAACACGAACCGAGCTATCAAACGCATATTAGAGAGAATCGTGAATGGAAATAGGAATGAATGGGCAGACAAGCTTGATGACGCACTTTGGGCATTTAGGACAGCTTATAAGTCACCCATTGGTAGCACTCTTTTTAGGATTGTTTACAAAAAAGCATGCCACCTACCAATATAAATTTAGCATAAGTCATATTGGGCCTTAGAAAGATAAACCTCAATTTAGAT
Source organism: Tanacetum coccineum (assembly GCA_026074375.1). Lineage (NCBI taxonomy): Eukaryota > Viridiplantae > Streptophyta > Magnoliopsida > Asterales > Asteraceae > Tanacetum > Tanacetum coccineum. Next base: position 43,372 of record BQNB010015740.1, on the reverse strand, counting down.
ACAGTACGAAAACATAGGTTCCTTCAATTAAACCAATTAGATGAATTGAGAACAGAAGCTTCCAAACATTCCCGAGCATAGAAAGAAAGGACTAAATAGTGGCATGATGCTAAAATTATGTACAAAGAATTTCATGAAGGAGAGGAAGTGTTAGTTTTTAACTCAAGATTAAAACTCTTCCCTGGTAAATTAAAAACTAGGTGGTATGGACCTTGCACGGTAAGTAAAGTATACCTATATGGAACCATTGAGGTATGTGGAAAGAATGGAGTCAAATTTAAGGTTAATGGGCATAGGTTGAAGAAGTATTATGGAACAGATCTGAACGACGCAAATGAAATGTTATATTTTGTAAGAACATAGAGTGGCCATGAGTCTAACTTAAAGACTCGTTAATAAACAAAAGTGCTTATCGGGAGACAACCCATCTTTTTATCAATGAATTTCATTTTCTTTCTGCATATTAGTTAGTTTGCATGTTTCTCACTATATTTTGTAGGTTTTAGCAGCTAGGAAGCTGAAATCGAGACCGGTTCGAAGTCATGTTTATATTTTTCTTTTTTGAAAAACCTTTTTCTTTTTACACAAGTCAATAACTTATAAAAACAAACATAAATATAAACTACTAATACACATAACATTTATTTAATCATTTAACAATTAAGACATGCAAATCATAAAATGGTGATTACCATTATCAAATAATAAAACTATGTATATATTCATATAAGTCCCAATTTTCTAATGAATCGGGCCACATACATCGATATAATCGATTGCATAAGCATTATATAAACATATACCACATAGCACATAAAAGCTGATTGACAATTTCAGTCGACTTTAGGCTCCGACAGGACATAGCTAGGTTCTTCCTTAACTTTTGCAGTAAGCTACAAAGTTGTAGCCTACTGAGTCATAGATCTACTATAAAAAATTTAGACTTTTTCGATTTAATATGAATATATTACAAATTTTGTAGTGGCAGGGTGTCAAACAATCCAAAAACTGAAAAAAAAACTCAATCTTTTATGTCTATTATAGTTTTAATCATCGATTTGCATGACAATCAATTAACAATTAATCAAGAATGCATATATCATATATCGATCCATGATAAACATGCATATGTTTATCACGGATAACCAGTTAACAATTAATTACAAGTAAAAATGATCAATTAATAATTAAACTATTGATTTTTAACAAATAAAATTTCATACAACCTAAGGTTTTGTCTAATTAATTTAAACGACAATAAAGATCCAATCTTTATGATTAAAAACCACCTAAAGGGCTTAAATAATTAACCATGAACCATGATTGGTCTAATTTTACTATCTTTGTAATTACAAATTCTACACAATGGCTCTCATACCACTATTGGATTTTATGATCGAATTAACCCTTAATTAACACGAGTACGCAACGAAATAAATAAATCACATATAGAATATGTAATTAAAAAATGGATCAAGAAGCGTGTACCTTATAGCAATAAACGAACATGGTTCTTGAATATACGCATATAGTAAATCTAATACGTGAAAACTAAACAAGTTACCAAAGTAGATAACCTCTATGGTATACTCATACTACACGTCACCGAAATACGCTAGGATGCTAGTACTTATGTAACACCCTCCTCGAGGGGCATTAGATTGCTCAACGGAAATTAGCAATTTGGTGTTACTAAATAGCATCCGTCACCACGATAATAGAAAAAGACTCTAATAAGACGTTTACCAAACATGTGTTCCATAAATATTCAGAGTAAAAAGTGCGTTTAGGTCCCACAGAATCATAACCACCGTCTATTACAAACCATGAAAAAAATATTATTTTCAAATAAAAGACATTGTTTTAGACACAACATAAGATATTGTTTTTGAAAGACCGGAACACACAAGAAGTCTTTCCATAAAATCCATCACCACACGCACGACACCTCCACACCATCGTTGCCTTCAGCCTTGGTTACCTGGGATAAAACATGTTTAAAACGTCAACAACAAAGTTGAGTGAAATTCATAGAGTTTAAATTAATCAATAAGTAAAAACCTTTGAACACATTATTAGTTCTCGGGAAAACAAAGCAACAAATGCAATGTATAGCAACTTCTTTTCTTTCACGCAATAAGCTCATGACACCGAACGTTAACAAAACATATGGTATTTCATATGCTAAAAGGTGCCCCAAACAAGGTATTATTGTCATATACCTACTAATTTCTAATAACAAAATGTCCGTTTGACAGGGTGGTCACAAGGATTCAAACCCCGGACAGGGTTGTCAAACCCAATAGATCTATTTAATGCATTAGCGTTTACCTCACAACAAGGCAATTAACGGTTCATGAAATAAGGGACTTCGACAATAGCAACTTATGCGGAAACAATCTCATAATCGGGTCCAGCATACCATAAAATCATATGTGTTCGATTTATAAAACAAACATGTATCCCCCTCGCGGGTTTAAAAACATTTAAAAGAATTTAATGCGAGGCTATGAACTCACCTTAAACAAATGATCCAAATCAATCAACAAGCGCAATAAACTTCACGTCTCAACCGCGACCTATATAGTACATATATAGCGGCACGTGTCTAAAAGTATAACATATCATATATTGCATACTTGCATATATATATCACTATTACGTATACACAATCATATACTAGAATCTCCAAGTGCGACGCAAAATAATTCGCTTTGACTTACTTAACAATATCACAATGTTTTCAATAAAGTTTCCATTTTTAGAAAGCTTGCCGAAAGTAAAGATAATATAACCCAAACTTATAGTTTCATCTTAGTTTAACTAACATTACGACTCCTTTGCTTGTTATAAACTATATTTAAAAGTATACGCAAGTTTGACTTTCAAAAGTCAAACTTTGGAGTTGACTTTTTACCCAAATATAACATAAACTTGACTTGGTCGTAAAATCTTTGTTTTTAGGAGTTACAAGGCCTACGTTATATCAAAACGGATCTTAGAACATCCTTTATCATATTCATAAGCCTCATTTAGATTTCAAAAAAAATTTGACACGATATGGTCAAGTCAAACTTTATGGTCAATAAAAGTCAACACAAAGTCATACCAAAACTTATTTATACTAAAATCCTACCATTCTCATATGTTTAACTAGTCTAAAAACATGTACTAAAACCATCAAACTCATATTCATACTTGAAATACTTTCAAACCCATTTTATACTTGAATCAACTAGCTACAATTACATACATGTAATAACCATCAAATAAATCAACAAATAACAATATAATCAATTTAATCAACACAAAACATAACTAAAAGCTCACAATGCTTATAAGAAAAATCAACTATGGTTTTCCCTTTGCTCTTGAAATTAGACAAACCCCCAAACAAACAAAATAAAACCTTTTTTGATCAAACCAATTGCTAATAACAACAATCTAGCAATTATAAACACCCCCTTATACACGAAATATTCAAGAACAACCCAAAAATCTAATTCTTCAAAACTTAATGCATGTAAGATTTTATTAGTGGGATTTGTAGGTTTTGATACAAGGATCAATAATATATAAGTAGATTTAATTGCATGTTCGAAAATTGGCCAGAAAGTGGTGGTGAAGAGTTGGTCGATCGTGGAGCTAGGGAGGAGGAGGAAGAAAAGAAAATTTTGTAAAGAGTTTATGTGTGTGTATAAGTGTCCTATTTATAGAAAAGCACTTTGGCAATTTGACAATTCTAGTCCCTCTGTCCACTAGTCCTTTAAAGTTAATACAAAAGTGTTTATTTCGTTAATAAAATCGGCCAAAGACTTGGGTCACACCACGTTAGTAAATATTTTAAATCTGTCTCACTAATTTTACTTTAAAACGTTTAATAAAACGTTAAATCACGTACAACACGACTTTTAAACATGGTTTTTACAAAAACTCGGGGAAACATCGGAAAATACAAAAATAACATAATCACGCTCTCGGAGCAACAATAGAAATCTTTCTTACTTTCTTAGACGCTAAAAACAAATAGAAACTCAGTCACGGCTTGAAATTACCCAATAAATGGAAATTTTCATCAAACCTTATATAGCATAAACGACTATAAAATTAATTACATAGAAAAAATAATTATCATAGCTCGGGATAAACGTTGAAATTAAACTCGGGTTGTTACAAATATAGCATGATCACGTGTTCTATGATTAGTTCTCTTGCTTTTTTTGCAAAAGAAAACCTGAAAACAATTCTCAGAAAGATGATTGTTTTGTCCACAAAGTTCACAACTTATTTTAAATTAAGTTTTGTATCTATTTTGAAGTGAATTGTGAGGAGCCTGTTGAGACTGGTGGTTTCTCAAATAAGATGACTTGTTCTTGCTAAGTTGTAATTTTAGTTCTTTGAGTTCTTTTATCACAATAGCTAAGGGAGGGTCATTTTTAATTTTCATATTCTTTAACTTACTAGCAGGAGCTGAGTAAGTTTTTGAGGCTGAAATACCTTTTCTGTTATCCTTAACAGGGGCTGAGGAAGGTTCCTTTAAGGTGACACATTTTAAGGCTTTAGTTTTGAATGTGGAATTTGACTCGCCTCGCCTCAGCATCTACAGTGCTGACAAACCCATAATCTATCCCTCGACCTCTGATAGGTCTAGTAGTAGAACTCTCCTCGATCTCATACCTAAGGCCTAGAGTAGACAAACACAACCTCTTATAAGGTGGCAGCTCAGACTTGGGAACATCATCTCTACAGTCAACAGGTGGTGGTATGTATAGAGATGGTAGTAGTGGTGGTAGTGGAGGTGATGGTAATGCGGCTGTAACTGCATTAATAAGGGCCTGAGTGGATGCTATCCTGAGTGTCTGGATTTGGGTTGGACACCCAAATAATGGTAGTAATGGTGATGGCACAGGTGGTGGTGATGAATGTGCAGGTGGGGCCATGCACCTAGCAAGGCGCTCTCCTGCAGAGGGTGGTGATAGTGAGATAGGTGGTGATGGTGATGGAGTAGTCATGGCTAGGAGTCTCTCAACCTCTGCCTCTGGTGGAAGGGGTATGGAAGCCTAAAGCCGGTCAGTGATCCTAGCTCCAATGGTAGAAATGTCAATGGAGGGTGGTGGTATAACAGGCTTTGTTCCCTCAGGTGGGGACACAGGCTCAACAGTAGGTACAACAACAACGGAGTCGGCCGGAGCTGGGTGCTCCTTCTCCTCGTCCTCATCCTCATCATCGGCGTCATCCCTAGATGAATCGCCGTCATCATCATCTCCATCATCTCCCCCGTCCATAGGATAGTCAACCGGACCATCCTCTATCTCATCATACTCGTACTCCTCTGGATCCTCCTCGGGATCCGACTCAAGTAACAAATCCAGGTGACTCAACAGTAGGAGAATCAACATGAGGTAAAATGGTTTGTTCCTCAGCTGGAAACTCTGCTCATCCTCCAAAGTATATACTCAGGGTTATATAGGCTCTTGGCACGTAGTCAGGACATGAGCTTGTACTGAAACATAGGCACACGCTCATCCTCGACCTGAAGGGACTAGCGCTTTGTCTGTGGATCCTGTAATCTGGTAATGTAATCCGGAGATGGTGGGCTACTGGCTGTATCGGGAGTGCTATCGAATCCTATTACATGACCCATGAGAAGCCGTCCCTTAGATTAACTCCTCATCATCGGCTCCCTAGAAGGCTCTCGTGCATCTGAGTTAGTGTAAACGAAAGAGTAGTAACCGCAGATGTCGCAAAGACATGATTAACATGCAAAAAGCAAAAATAAACTATATAAGGTAGTACTTAAGAAAGAGCATAATAATATGTCTATAAGATTTATTATAAGAGTCTTAATAGTAATATACTTAGTATATTTTATATACGCGTATATCAATCATGTAAGCACTTAGTACCCTACTAATGTTAAAATAGTGTGTATCATGTAAGCATATATGTGCTAGATGTAAACAAGTAATGCATGTATGTCCCTCGCAAATCCCATTTATGCAGTGTTTGAAAATGGTTATAGTCCAGACAAAAACTTTTGACCTGGTTCTCTATAACCTTGGCTCTGATACCAATCTGTAACACCCCCAAATCTGGGTAGCAGCGGAATGTTGAATATCCGAGGGCGTTACTTCATAGATCAATAGCACAAGATATGAGAACGACCACTAAACGTGTCGTTTTAAAAAGATACATTGGATTAACAAAATACTTGTTCATTACATAAGCTCATGGCTTTAAATTGTTCGACAATATAAGTAAAGATTTCGGTTTATAACAAATGTTCCCAAAATGTAATACGCCCCAAATCTTTAGTACTGACTCTTCCAAAGAGTGACCCCAATGTATCTGAGCACCTCGTGCCTTATTGACCTGAGAAAACATGCTTAAAACGTCAACATAAAGTTAGTGAATTCATAGGTTTATGTAAATCAATAGTAGGACCGCAAGATTTCCAAGTGTATGATTAAGCAACAGATGCAAACATCATAGAAAGTAATTATGTTTTCCTAAGCTCATGACACTGAAGCTCGACATGTATGAATGCAATAAATTGCCAATAAATGCCCGTGAATGATGTTCTAACCCGCAACATCCTAAATCCGACATGGTATACGTTTGTTGTCCGGCAACCCGGCACAGTGAGCGCTACTCACCCAAACAGGGATGTCAATCCCAAATAGATCTATTTATAACATTCGCGCTTACAATCTAGTAATTGACAGTTCATGATAAAGAGCTCAGTGTGTTATCGCTACTTAGGCAAACACGTAATCATAGTATAAAATATACACTTACATCCAATTTGTAAAACAAAGCATGTTCTCATCCCAAAGATGTAAATCATTTAAATAATTATAAAACATAGGGCTATGAACTGACCTTAGTAAATAGTCATCTGAAAATAATAAATATATCCAAGTATGGCGAATGAATCACACCGTCAAATACCTAAGTAAATACGGCCAGTCTTAGTCTACAAGTTTAGGCTAACGACATAATGCATAGACTACAATAATTTAGTTTTAATGGACTCCAATAAGCCATATAAGCTGGGTCAGCTTATAAATAAGCTCGGATGAGCTTAATTTGGCTTATTAGGCCTTATTGGACTAGTAAATGTCCATTAAGCTAATGAATGGTCCATTTAAGATTCCAAATGCACATAAGCACTCATTTGGCTTATATAAGATATGTGAGACTGTTTGGCTAAAAAATAAGCTCGAGTGAGCTTATTTGAGCTTATTCGAGCTTGTTGGGCTCGCTAGCCCATCAACCTTAACCCGAAAATGTTTTTATGAGTCCTATAAACTGCTTAAGCTCACAAATAAGCTGTCTAAGCTTATTTGTGGCTTATGGGTTTTCGTTGGTCATGGTAATGGGCTATCAAGCCCATTAAGGGTCCGTTTGTGTTTTTAGAGTACATGAGAGTCTATAATAGTTCAATAAGCATATTAGGTCCCTAAATAAGCTCGAGGGGGCTTATTAATAAGTTGTGGGCCCACCAGGTTGGCTTATTGGGCCTGTTTGGTTTCGTACGGGGGCTATTGGGCCCAATAGGCCCACTAGAGGTTTCTTTCATGCATATCGTTTATTCCAAAGAGTTTTAAGAATTTTATAATCCCTCGATAAGCTCAAGTGAGCTTATTTATAAGCTATGGGCCTCAACCAACAGACTGTTGGGCCCATTAGCGTCCGTTAGTGGACTGTTGGGTCCAACAAGGTCCATTAGTGGCCCATTAAGCTTATTGGTGGTATAAATGGCTTATTAAGATTACTAGCACCAAAACGAGTTCATGTAACCTATATATGCGTCGAGTTCGCCACATGCATACGTGTAACGAGTTCGTATACGCCTTCCCAAGCCTATTCGTCAAGTTTACTTAAGAAGTTTACGTGTGGTTTTTATGTATTTCGAGTATAAGGGTTTTGTATCCACCTTGTTTTCCTTACCCGCGGTTAAACGAAAATGTCTAGTCCATATTCGATCATTTTGTACATTTTTATCGCGTCTTAGCACCACACAAGTATCATATGAGCATGTTTAAGTGCGTGAGCCATGTATGGTTGCATTTTGCACATATATGGTCACGTTACTTGTTAGTTACCAACTAACGTGATCGAAGACTAGTAAATAAAGAAAGAATGCACGATACGAGTACGTATAAGTTTAGTACATGACTTACAAAGGGTCCTAGCGACTTGGTTGACGAGTTTGGACGCGTAGAGTGCTAACCCAACGTATACACGATTGAAATAACCCAATGTACGCCAACCCTTGGCTCGTGTACCTCCTTATGCACTTGTATAGAAACCTTAGTGTTGTTTGTAGGTTCAAATGAGTTGTGATGTTGTTTGTTTGCGTCTTATGACCCGAACAAGGGAAGAGACAAAGATGGTTTGGATTAGAGAGAGTGTTTAGTGTATGTGTGAGTTGTAAGAGTGCTAAATGGTAAATGTGAGTGAGTATTTATAGGCAAGATATCTAGTTACATCTCCTAGTCCCTCAAACAACCAAACCGTGCCCTAGTCTTGGTGGTTTTGTGGTTTCTAGTTAATCACACATGGTTTTGTTAATACTACTAAGTACATGTCTTAATTACAAGATTTTGGTACAAGATTTACCAAGATTATGGAAAATCTTATGATGCATGTATGTTGTTTGTGTAGCCGCGGGTATCCAAGAGAAAGAGAACAAAAAAAGGTTTGTATCCATTGTGCAATAAGCTTGACTAGGGACATTAAATACAAGTTTTAATTAAGTTTAGGTTGTACAAGTACTTAGGGATCATTAGGATATTTTCTGGGAAATTTTGTGTGTGTGGATTCTTGTTTCTAGCCGTGGGATCAAAGAGAGTAAAGAGAGGGATTAATTTGGCTAATTTGGGACAACTAGTACCTTCTTTAATTACCTTGGATTGTACATGTACTTTGGAGAATAAAATAAAGATTTGCTAGTTGGTTTATGTTACCCATATTCGGCCAAATGGCTTAATAACAAAAGATTCGAATAAATTTTGTGTTTAAGGTTTAAAAGTGGGTGTTGGTTTGAGTCTAGGTAAGTCTAGGTATTTCTGGGGTATGTCTAAATGTATTTTATTGTGAAACGTAAGCCTTTTAGGTGACCAATAAAAATAAAATACGCAAAGTTAATAATTATCTTCTTAATAATTATATAACACATGTTTGACGTAAACCTTAATTTATTTGGTGACCGTCTACGTTAAATGATTATTTCTAGTCTACGCGATTTAGTTTAGAAGTTAAATTAAAAGTAAACGCGTATCGGACTAAAATAAATAGTGACGAATAATAGGATTCGTAAAATGACCTGAAATTGAGAAATGTTACAATATTAAACTTAACGTATTATATTTCTAATACGTGTGACTTTTATTAGAAAGAGACTTTACGTATTCTGTGTGAGTACGTAAGGTGCATGGATATAGTGTTAGGTGTGTAGGATCCTGTTCATTCCCCTCACATGTCTAAGTCCCCTTTTGGGTCGCTGTTCAGATCCCAATTTATACGTACTTGTTGCGCTCCACTGTTCTGGAGTATAATTATTATAGAAATCGCTATTAGAGGTCGGCCAACCTCTTGGTTCCACTGTTCAGGAATTTGCATAATATTTATATACAGGGGCAATCGTTCATTTGTGCTTTGACACTATATTTATTGCGTGTGCATTTTTACTGGAACATTTTACTTTAATATTAACCAAGTGGCTTTGAACATTTAGACTTTCTATCATTGGGCATATATGTATATTATTGAATTGCATGTGAATTTTTATGCTACAAGTCTTGTATGGGCGAGACTTGTATTGAGATAAATTCATATGACTCTAGCCATGATGTCTTCTTTTATAAACTATATTTTGGGACTTTTTCTTTATCATGGAAGGGTAGGTGAATATACATTTATTACAAGTTTTGTATGGTCAGGACTTGTAATAGGATAGATTCACAGGACTCTTGCCATGATGACTTATTTATAAATGAGCTTTTACTACATTCTCATAAACCCGTGTACTCGCCAACTATTTTCGTAGTTGACCCATTTTCTCATGCATTTCAGGTGATCGTTAGTAAGTTTCTTTTAAAGGCATTGCATTCTGGAGTCTCACCGTGTCATCTCTTTAAAACATTTTGACGTCAAGACGAAGCTTTGTGAACTTAACACTTATGTTTTAAAAGCCAATGTTCGGCGAAGACAATTATGGTTTTATTGTACTATTTATTATAAAATTAATTATGGTGTTATGCTATTACCATATGCTTGTGCCTTGAGCTGTCACACTCCGTATTTCTGCTTTGGCGGGGTGTTACACAATGATTTTCCTATATATACAAATCCATTTTTAGGGTTTTAAATGTGTAACTTTAGAGTAAAAGAAAGGGACAAACCCTAGTTCGTTTAGAAGCTGTTAGGGGTGATTTTAGGGCCTCAAAACCCTATTGTACTTCCTTCAATTCATGTTTTAATCAAGTAAGGCTATCTTAATCATTCAATTTGTCTTGTTGTGTGATTCTGATCTGTTCTTACTTTATCTTTAACATGCTTGGCTAAACCTTCTATTGTGTTCCAAATGAGTACAGTACTCGCTGATATATAATGAATGAAGTGTCATTTATACACTTTTCTCGGGTCGTTTAACCCCAAAATACGTGTTTATGCCCAAAATAAGGTACTTAATCGTTTCCTTTTAGGTATTTTCCGCATTTGGAAGACAATTTGAATGAATTACACGTGACTTGGGGCTCATTTTTTGGAGAAGAAACAGACGAGATTACAAACCAACACCAAGACTCTTGAAGATTTGTGCTCACAGAGCCTGGGAGCTGGAGACGGCGTCACAAGCCATACACGACGCCTGTCACACAACTCATCAAGTGACGGCGTCACATATTTCAAGACGACGTCAGCCCACAACCGGACCAAACCATATCTAGAAGTTTCATTTTACGACGAGCGTCACGATTAAAACGCGACGCCGTGCGTCGATTTTCTTATATAGTACAAACTCAACCCGAATTAAGGGTTTGAATGTGTAACATTAGAATAAAAAGAGGTACAGAACCCTAGTTCTATTAGCAGCTGTAAGACGATTTAGGTCTTTAAAAAACCTTATTGTACCTCGTCCAATTCATGTTTTAATCAAGTATGGTTTACTTAATCATTAAATAAGTATTTATTGGTTTGTGATTTAATTGCCTCTTACTTTATCTAAACATGCATGGCTAAACCTATATATTTGTTTATTTATGATTGTATAAACCGAGAATGTAGATTCATATGGTGTTGCCTCCTTGTGATTGGATGTTGCAACGTTATGATCTAGAAAAACCAGCTTTGTCTGGCATCAGCTGTTGATAATCTAGGAAACGTGATTGTGTACTAAGTTATTGATTTTGCAGTTCCAAATCCTTACGATCATGAACTGTTTGTGGAGCTAACCGACTTGTGCACTCTTGAACTAATGGATCCGATTCATCCTCGAACTAACGACTGAGTACAATATTTTGTCACGTATCACCTGAGCTCTTCCGTGAGCTCCTCTCATTTGTTGACCTCTATTTTGGGGATAATGTTTCTTGAAATGTCCATTCTTCGCATTTCGTCACCGTTTGTTATAGTTATTGTTGCTGGATATTCTTATACTTTTGATTCATGACTCAATATGTTTGTGCTATGATTTTCAAATTTATTAATATGAATGAATATTTTAATAAAGATTTTTGATGATTTCGGATATATAAATTGTTCTTGTTGAGAGGTTGTGAGATTTGTGAGTTGCAACAAAGATGGCGGTCGATGAGTTATAGGCTTGAATTAATAGTGAATTTGGTGATATTTTGTGGCATAAAAGAGTTTGGCTAGGTTTGAAAAATAAGGGCAAGTGTTATGTCAAGTTTTTGGTCAAGTCCATGGTGATTTATTAAAAAATATATTGCTGGTCCGAGTTTTTAAAAATGAGGGTAAGTGACGATTAAAAATGTTTTACAAAGGTTTAGTAAGTGTCGAAAGTTTTTGAAAAATATTCGTGGAGCTTCTTACTATAAAAAAAACGAAGGTTTAAATTTTTTTCTAAAAAGGATAAGTCGTTGCCGTTGGTCATTTCTAAATATAGCAAATTTTTATGTATATATTTAGCTAGCTAAGGATTTTGGTTAGACGCTAGGGTTCCACTAGTTCGTTTTTGGAAATTTGGAAACGATTAAATTAGGGGATACCATTAACGCCTCGAAACTAAAAACTTTCCCAAAATTGAAACTTTCTATAAATAGGAACTTTTCGTAAGAACGTTGTAACATCTTCATAAACTTAACGAGTTCGTAAAGACACATTTTTTTTTGACTAAACTAAAGCACAAACATATATTGTTGTCTATTTCCTTATTAAACGTTGTGTGCAACGTTCCGTTATTATTATTATTTCACGTTCTACGACGCGTCTATTTTTTTTAGTTGCGGTTAGAGCCGTTCGGTTATACTTTATTCGCATCGTTAGCTTATGGTATGTTGAGCCATGATTCATCCTCGTACTTCCTAAGTAAGTTGAATACTTACATTCATTACCTCGTCCGATATTAATCGTCGAACCTTACACATGTCAGTAACTCGACTCCGCCTCTAAACATTTGAAACCCTTATATAGACATACCCACACACCTACATTTTCCCCTTTGATATTTTCACCATTAAGGGATTTTCTTTATAACGCATTTATATCAATCATATAACTTGTAATGATATCTTTCTAAGGTACTATTTCTGATGGATTAAATATCCTGGTCAAACCTAGCCAAAATTTATGCATATTAAGAAGTGTCGAAAAATCGAATTTTGCTGAATAAAGTATCAACGTCATGTCTAAAACTAGTTATTTAAAAATCTTAAATCTTTTCTTGGACACACCATCGGTTAACAAAAATCGAATCCCGGGACGGGATTCCTTTTAAGGGGTAGGTAATGTCACAACCCGAAATTTTCAGAATTTTAAATTACTATTTTACCCTTTGACTTTTTGGTTCCGACTTGACTTTTTGACTTTTTGACCTTTTACGGTCACATAAAAACGATTACCGCGTAGCCGGTAAATTTTTGAAACGTATTTAAATAATAAATCATATTTATTATTATTATCTCTCATTTACAAATTTATTTTTCAAACTTATTTGACTTGAAAACGAGAAGATATATGTATTCCTATGTTGACCTATCAAAAACGACCCACTAAATTACGTTTTCACGACTCGGACTCTAAAGCAATTTGATGTAAAACGACATTCCGGACAACTTTTCAGTTTTACCCGAGACACGAAACCAAGCAGAAAATGACTAAAATAACCTCGCAAAATTTTGAATACAACGCGTACCGACACAAAAATAATTAAATTTATATTTAATTATCACTTTTTATTAAATAAAAATATTTAATAAATCATTTAATATTTTATTCAAAAGCGTTTATTTAAAAACGCAAAGGTTCAAATTAAAGTTTTATTTTTACGGACAAAGTTTACCCGCGACACCCAATGGTACCAAATAAATAATAATGATTTTTAAATAAGTTTTATAAAAACATTTATAAAATAAGTCATGTAAATACTCATTTTTATGAGAAAAACTATTTGGAAAACAATGGCGCAATTTTCGTAATTTAAATCAATCGTTAACTTACCAAAACGAGGCCCGAACCAATATTTTACAAAAGTTTCCCCAAAAGTTACAACTTCAGTCCCTGGGGGAAATATTTACAAAAACCACCCTATACTTTGTTACACTTGTCACTTTATTTTATAAGTTTCAAGTATATATAGATATCAATTAGGGTTTCATTTCATAATTATCAAACCCTAGCCTCCCTCATTCTCTCTATGTTTTCCGGCCAAGTTTTTTCGGCGCCTCCCTTATTCCGGCCACCACCGTCGCTATCACTAGCAGGCAAACCACCTCCCTCTCCACACCGACGCCACATTCTCCACACCTAAACCACCATATCCACGACATCACATCACCACCAATGCCTTCGCAGCCGCGTCACCACCACGCAACCACCAACATCTCCACCATTATCACGCCAACGCCGCACCCCTTTACCACCGTGGCTCAGCCACCTCGTCGCCAACAACACCACCTCTATCCCGTCACCATCACCTCCATAACAGCCGCCACCTCACCATCGTCACCACTTCGTCCCCATATTTTCTGAGTTTGGATGGTCTTGTTTGCTTAAGCTTATCTTATTTTTCTTTCTTGATATGGTTTCTTTTTGTTCTTTGGATTCGATTAGTATGCACGCCGCATAGAGGGTGTTTGTTGGCAACCGAGCACACCACAACAAGTGGTGTTCGGTTTGGTTGATATCACCACAGCCGCACCCCAAGGTGTCGAGCTTGTGGTTATTTTATTTTCTTTCGTCCTCGGTTTATCTTATTTTTCTTTTTGGCTACCCGACAGAAAACGCACCATAAGAGTGTTTATTTCTGCGTTTTACAGCCCCAAATAGGGGTGTTTGTCGCTGCGTATAAACAACCCAAATGGGTGTTTGTTTCTGCATTTAACTACAGCAGCAGGGGTGTTTGGATATGCATTTAACAGCCCAGTGGGGGCGTTTGGATCAGCGTATAAAACTGCCCCTAAAGGGGTGTTTGGTTCTGGCTTTAACAGCCCATATAGGGCTGTTTGGTTCAGCAATTAGGGGTGTTTGGTTCACTATGTTACAGCGGTAAAGGGGGCGTTTGGTTTTGCAGCCCCTAATAAGGGTGTGTTTGGTTTTGTTCTTTTTATTTTAATTTATTTTAATTTATTTATTTGATTGATCTCGTCTAAATAAATATATTTTAAAACACGCGCGTATATTGCAACACGGATTGTTTGAAAATAGGAAAACGTTAAATTTTGTAAAACGGGAAAACGTTGTATAAACGAACAGATCATGCCGAAATTTCTATAAATTTTCATACTTAGTATTTTTCGCTACAATTTCTGTTATCTTTGAAAACCGATAAATAGGACTAAATTACAGTTTAAAGATATTTTTAAATTATAATTATACAATAACTCGACGACAAACGAAATCTATAATTTTACAAACGAGATAACTATTTTAACTAAAAACCGTCAAGAAAGCGACTTTTGTAAAAACTTTAGAAACCTCGTTTACCTAATACGTAACTTTAAAACGTACGTTCACTTTAATACAATAACTTTTATTTATTTAAGTGGTGATTTCCTAAGACGTGTCGAATTATTTTGTTTAATTATTTTTATCCCATTCTTTATATAATACTTGTAAAGTAAAGTATTATATATTGTGACTTATTCTTTTGGATAGTTTGTTCTTTATTTATAATTCACCATATGAATTATATAATTGTTTCTTTTCATATGTAATATATACGGAATATATTACATACTTTGCGTTTGCTTTTCGATTTATTTTATTTAACCAACCACCAAACTCATCCAACTTGAAATCCAAATCCTTTATCAACGTGTCGCGTTGACGTACTCATCCATCAGAAAACCCCAATTCATCATCCTAAGCTAGTGGGATTTAGCTGTTAAGTTAAGCTGCATCTTCTTGGTCAAGCCGTTCTGTTCTCCGTTTGTGCTGTGATTACTATTTACATTTCTGCTAGTTGCTCTGCTACATCAAGGTGAGTTCATAGCCCCACGTTTTACTTGTTTTACATATACTTTATACTTTTTGGTAGGGTGAGAAACATGCTCGTTTACAAACTCGTTTACGTTACTGAATTTCAAACTCGTTTATACGTTGATTACAAACTCGTTACATGATTGATATCACACTCGCTTTTACTTATGGATTTAAGTACTTTAAGCTTTTACGAAAACGTTGATTACTTTTACATTGGACACAAGTGTTTTCTGTTAGCGTTTCCTGTTTATGTGTTGCCTAAGTTTGCTTACAAACCCACTACTGCCCGAATTATCATGAACTGTTAATTTCTTGACCGGAGGACCAGTTGAGGGAGCGCGAGTGAATAAATAGATCTATTGGGACTAATTATCCCTATTCGGGTGAGTAGCGCTCACTGTTCGAGTTTGCCAAGAACAAACGGATATATGTCATGTCGATGTGCGTTATGGTGGTCTTTGGTTTGGGACACCGGTTAAGGGCAGGAATACTATGTGACAGGATGTAATATGCCCTGTTGATTATTAGCTTCAGTGTCATGAGCTTAGCGTAACAGTAAATACTTTTTATGTGATGTTGTATCTGTTATAGTAGTCGCATGCGTTTTGAAATCTTGTGGTCCACACTACTTTGGTTGAACATTTCCAATTACTAAACACTTTTCATAATACTTTGAGTGAAGCTGTATTCACTAAACGTTTTTGTCATAATAAATTGTTTGACTTAAAACCTAATGATTCAACCAACTTTATTTGTTGACGTTTTTAGCAGTTTTTTTCTTAGGTGATTTGCTGTTGGGGACTTCTTGACGGGCTATGTGGAGTTACGTTGGCATATGTACCTATTCAAGACTATCAAATTATTCATACTCGTTGTCTTTTGTGAAAAACATTTAATTTGCTTTTCCGCTATCTTTTAAAACTAAATTATGCTTCCGCAACATTTTACTTATGCTTTCGCAAATGTTTACTTTCTTTTAAATCTTGCAAAACTTATTTATTTTTAAATAATGCAACGAGTTATGATTTTTAAAATGTTCATTAGTGGTCGTTCTCTTGTGCCTTGTGTTCGAAGTATGATGACATCACACCTCCAACATGTATTCCATCCAGGCCCCGTCCGGGGGTGTGACACAAAAGTGGTATTTTGTAAAGATTGTAAAAATTTTCTAACTGTTGTGATCTGAACAAACAGCTTTTTCATCAAGCTTTTTCAAGGCTTATTTGTGTTTCAAACTGCTTTCTGATTGATG
The DNA here is from genome assembly GCA_026074375.1 of Tanacetum coccineum. Lineage (NCBI taxonomy): Eukaryota > Viridiplantae > Streptophyta > Magnoliopsida > Asterales > Asteraceae > Tanacetum > Tanacetum coccineum. Next base: position 26,451 of record BQNB010015740.1, on the reverse strand, counting down.
ATATTTGTAGCTTATTGTTAAAGTTTTTTAGGGGAATAAGCTGTTTGGCTATAAGGATCTGTTTTCTAGCTTAAAAATAAGCTAGAAAAGTCCCCCTTTGGCTGTTTGCCTGCTGTTTTTGGTGTAAGAGCTTATTTGCTTATTTGAGCCTCTCAGCTTATTGCATTTGCTTAATTTAGGTTTAGTATAGCTTATTAGGTTAGTTTAAATCCATTTTAGCTTATTTCCTTTAGGTTAAATCTTATTTGAGCTTATTTGCATTTTAGCTTAGAAAATTTTAAGTTTTTAAGCTTTATTAGTTAAACTGTCATTTAACTGAGTATTAGCTTATACTAGTTGCTTATTGGTGGTCTTTCATGCTTATTAGGACTAGGCCTTTACCTGTTTTAGCTTATTTTCCTTTTTCAGTTGCTTATTAGCTCTAAAAAAGCTAATCATTTTCCTTTTATATCATTTAGTGTAAAAAAGCCCTCTGTCACTTTAACAGCTTATTTTTGTGCTTATTTTTTGGTTTATAAAAAAGGTGCTTTTGTAAAAGTTGTTTATTAACTGCTTTTCTAAAAAGTTGTAAAAAATGGAAAACAAAAACGTTTGGGATTAAGGGAAGTCCCAGGTGAGTAGGGCTCGAACCCGGGACCTCTACCCACTCACCAAACGTTTTTACACACACACCTCTACTACACAAGCACCCTTGGGTCTTTTCTGTTTTGTTTTGCATAATCTATATACTTATACACATTTTTATCCCATTCCAATAAGCTTTTGCAGCTTATTTTGGCTTTTTCTAGCTTATTTGATAAGCATTGCATAATAGCTTATTTTTCCTAGGGATCTTTACACTTTTATGGACTTACTTGCAAAAATTTTTTAGAATTTTTCCACTTATTATTTGTTATTTTTCTTTATTTTTCGTAGATTAAAATTTTAGAAAATCATTTAAAAATAGTAAATTAATTCAGAAAAATACAAAAAAATAGTTTTTAGTTTTAGAATTAATATTTTAAGGTTTACAAACTTTAAAAACATTTTTATCATTTTTAGATTTTAAATTTCATTTTTAGCTTTTTAAATTAATTTTAGGAAATAGTTTTTAATTATAAAAAGTAGTGAAACATATTTTTCTGAGTTTTTATCACATTTTAGACTTTTCTAAAGTAGAAAATCATTTTTTGGAATTTTTTGGACTTAATTTGTCATTTTCTAGAATTTTAATTGATTAAATAGGTTTTTAATTCATAAAAAAATATAAAAAAGCCAAAAAAATATAAATCTTTTTTAAAAAATTTTCTTTTGTCATTTTAGAGGTTTAGAAACCAAATTTTCATTTTTAGGGTTAATATTTGCCTTAGTTGATAATTAGTCGCGTTTTTAGGATTCCCGATTTCGTTTTTAGTTTAAAATTGTGTTGCTTTAATTGTTTTTAGTTTAAATTGCCTTAATTTTCCCGTAGACTTAGAAAACCAATCGAAATCTTTGTTCCATTCAGGCACCAAATATCAAACCGACAACCGACTTTCCATTGCATTCCTCGTTGGAGATAACGACCCGGGAATCATACTTTCGGATTTTCTACATTGAGATTTTTGATTCTTACTATATATTTATATATTTATTATATTTAATATATATAAAGGGTTGAGTTTCTCATTGTTAATTTTTAGCGCCGATGCCGGGGAGGATTGTATACGATTGTCGTTGCGTTTGACAATTTGTGCTTTGAAGATCCTTCCGTGTGAAGTTATTTTGCTTATTTTCATAAAAAAAAATACAAAAAGATTTTTCATTTATTAGTATATATATAAGATAAAAAAACAATAAATAAAAAAATATAAAAACATTGTCCATAAAAAGAAAAAAAATATATATCATCAATATAATGTTCTCAATTGGAACATTATCATAATAAGTTCCTGAACCAAAGATCAAAAACTTGCCTTTTGTGTCACTTGCGAGGTACGGTTCACCTTTGAAAGATAAACAAACTATAAGAGGGGTATAAGGAGGGTCGTTCCAACGAACTACGACCCTAAAGGAGAAAGGTTTTTAATAGCTTCGCGTTTTCCTACTCCTCCGCTCCTTTGTGCGTTTTTCTCTTTAAAGAGTTACCGTGAAGCAAGTTGATTATCAGTTTAAGTTATTCAATCTCGTTTTGTCCGTTAATAAAATATGATGTTTAAAAAAAACTCAAAAATCCAAAAATAATCTCCTTTAACCTCTTTGTCATTTAATTCTTCTTCTTATCCCTCTATTTTTAATTCTTATGGCGTCATTCGACTATCGTTTAAATCCCCTTTACACGATTAAAGAATGCTCGTCTTGTGGAGCTTTGTACACTATAAACTATTGTTGTTCTAAAGGGGGTCTCGTAGACAAGATCGTTCGTGATCCTAATAAAACACCCGACTCGTCTCAACGACCCCCTCAGAATTGTGCAAGGTGTGGAAACCCGGTTGATGGTCCTTATTGTCGAGGATGTGCTCTTTTACGAAAGAAATTTATGGAAGATTTGTTTACATATTATGATGAAAATGGAATTTTCCAAGACCTTCAAGATACTTCCGAGTCATCCAATGACAATACCAATGTTGTTAATGCTCATCAAGAGCCATTCGTTGTCAAACAGGACCCCGGTGAAAATTCCTCGCAAAGTCCTCCACATATTGACCACAATTGTTGTTACGAGTGTGGTGATTCGTTAGATGGAATCTTTTGTCAACGATGCACTTGTAAGTCTTATGGGAAAGGTGCTCATCATGGTTATAATTGACCTCCGAAAGTTCCGATTATCTCTAATCCGGGACCATGCAACAATCAAACCATTGATGAGCTCCCACAAACTTTGCCAAGATTTGATCCGACATGCTATTCTGAAAGAGAAAATTCATTACCTTATGTTTCAAAACCTAATTTTGTTGATGATTCTCCTAACGTTTTCAACCCACCTCTGCAACCCCCGACGTATTCTTATGAGTTTTGTGGGAACGATGCTTATTATGGTTACGATTATCCACCTCAAGTTCCGTTTATTTATCCAGAACCGTGTTACAATCAAGACTTTAATTTCCCACAAAACTTTCAAAATTTTCAACAACAATATCTTTGTTGTAAAAATTACAGGGGTCCTCATGAGACTTTTCAATGTCAACCGTGAATCAAAGTTATTACGAACCTAATCCGTGCTATGATTCTAATTCTTTCTGTTTTGACCAATTTCAACCCCCACAATATACCGTCAATCATCCAATCTTCAATGCTCAAAATGAGCTCTTCAATTCCCAAAATAAGCTTATGGAGCAATTGACATCCGTATGTGATATGGTTGGTCAATATATACAAAAGAAGGAAGAAGAAAAGCGAATTGAAGAAGAGCAAAGTGGTAAAGTCGTATTGGAAATTCCCGTTTGCCTACGATGATAAAGTATGGCTGAGGATAAGATCGATTCCATTGAAAGTTACTATATTTCTGGCTTCCTCAGTTGTGTTGCAATCAAACCCGCTATATCAACCGAGGAGCCCCGTGACTCTTCATCATGGAGATAACGAGCATCTTGACACTATTTCCAGAACGAAATCCCAGACTGAATTCATAAAGTCTCTTTCCAACTCAAGTGTTGAAAACCTTGTCCAAAACCCAAGTGAGTCCGAGGATGCTTCCGACGGTGTGTGTGATTTGCCCATTTGTGATGATTTTCCCAAGAGTCATCTTGTTAGTTTCTCTAACCCTCTCTTCGATATCAATGATGATTGTACCTCAAGTGATGATGAGTCATTTTCCGAGGAGGACGTTCCAATGGAGAATTTTAAAATTTTCTCTAATCCTCTTTTTGATCTTGATGAAGAAATTGTTTCTACCGAGGTGACTCTAATTCAAAATGAGGTGTTAGAAAGCATCACTTCAATTCCCCCGGGAATTGATTCCTTTTATGCCGAATCCAATCTTATAGAATCTTTGTTTAATCGAAATACTTCGATTGATTCTTCTTCTAAGATTGATTCTCTTCTAGATGAGTTTGCCGGTGAACTCACTCTTCTCAAATCAATTCCACCGGGAATTGATGATGCAACCTTGATCCGGAGGGTGAAATTCATCTTGTTGAGAGATTGGTTTATGATAACTCATCTCCTCCAGAGAGCTTAATGTGGAAAATTCTATCGAGTCTTTTTCTCCATCTCCTATCCCCGTCGAGGATAGTGACTCTCTCATGGAGGAGATCGATTTATTTCTTACTTCGGATGACTCGATGCCACCGGGCATTGAGAATGATGACTATGACTCTGAAGGGGACATCCTTTTCCTTGAAGAATTAATTAGCAATGATTCCTCTTCACTTCCTAAAAATGAGTCATTTCATTTTAATATTCCATCATCCCCTCGTCCTCCTGCGAAACCGCCGGATGATGGAATTTACTTTGAGCCCGATATGAGAATTTTGACTCTTAAAGTGGTAGGTAACATTTCCGAACATCATGCTCTTACGCCTAGAATTTTACCCACCCAACCCACCCTTGCTTCAAATGAGGAGAAATCTCCTTATTTCTTATCTCACCGAGGCTTTAAAGCTTTCCAGCTTTTTCCTGAAAGCCCGATGATGATTCATGGAGAGAGCACTCCTAATTTGGGTGTTTGTCATCTCCATTTCTATCCCCCTTGATCATCTCAAGTATGGGGGATCGAGTCAGGCTCAAGACTCGGTTAACAAAAATAAGCGCTTCATGGGAGGCAACCCATGCTTATCCGTAGTAATATTATGTAGTAATGAATAAGTGTTTTTTTGTTGTGAAGAGGCTTGCTTCTTTCCTTTCTCATTTGCTTGTATTTTTGTGATGATTGTCCTGGATTTTTGAAGCCTCTCGTGCTCGTGGTTTTGTCCTTCGATCACTCAAGCTTCAAATCCCCAGCTTCATTTGGGAAATCCAATATCCTAATCTAATCGACTAACGTTTATCTTTAAGCATACTTAATAAACGGCTTAGAGTGACGCAGAGACCCTTTTTAAAACATTTAGGACAATGTTTAGTTCTAGTATGGGGAGGGGGTGGGGATCTATCGATTTGATTATGCCTGCAGCCGTTGTTTTCACGTTATCCCGTTTTTACCACCAAAATACCAAAACAATGAAAACAATTAAAAATTTTCAAAAATAAAATAAGTATTTTGTCACAATTTTGACTTTCATGCTGGGTAGAATAAGAATAAATTTTAACTCGTTCGAGCGTGTTGAGCTCTAGCTTGTTCCTTAACTTTTAGACTAAGTGTTCGCGGAACTTCGCGAAGAACGAAAAATGATAAAGTTAATTATGAGTTGGATGCTAAACAAGGATTATTTGGAAATCTTAAGAGCTCATGTGTGTAATTTGTGGCTTTTTCTCCTATAAGCTTCTAACCGGACTAATAATACGTGCTATTTTTGAAAATTTACCTTATAATTCAACATTTTTTTTTTGTTCCCTTAGTCGATAGCAATACTTTTAATTTAGTTCACAATTTATACATAATTTTCCAAAAAGAAATCTTTTCTTATTTCGTGAAATAAAGTTTATAAAATGAAAATATATATAAATATTATATATATATATATATATATATATATATATATATATATATATATATATATATATATATATATATATTTTATATGATGAAAAATGAATAAAAAAGAGAATGAATAATAATTATAATTTGTGAGGCTGATAAAAGTTTGGTGCATATTGCCGGCTCACAACCGATGTTGCAGCCTTTCTAAAAAGGTTCGAGGGTGTACAATTGTCTCATGGTTTTGTTTAATATTATGTGAATTATAAATGTAAGGGAAAATCTTTTTTTGTTACATTTAATTAATGCTTTTCGACTTAGACTATTTCATTTTAAGTTTTTAAATAATCTATGTATATACGACAAACCTAAGAGTTTTTGAAATCGGAGGTCCGTGAGTCCCAATACTAGTCTCTGTGGGGTGTCAAAAGCCTGGTCACTTAGCCGCAAGGTGGGATGTGCCGAGACGAAAGTCGCTACAAGGGTGATCTCGCCTTCAAAATCATTATTCTCGGGTGTGTTGTGGATACCGGTGAAGCATAGAAATTTTGCAAAACGTTGATCTATGGTTGAAATTTGAAATGGCACATTCACCTAATATATAATAATTGTCGGGAGTGAAAAGTTCACAAGTTTCAAATATGAGTAGTGTTAGCATCTTAACTTATATTTAACTGTGATTTCGTTTTAAGCCTGGTTTAGGACAAGTGAAAAGTCGGGGACGATGAATTTATTCTTTTTGGGGCATTTTAGGATTGAAATGTTGTCTTATTCTATGATCCATACCGGTTATCGAAAAAACTTACGAAAAGTCAAATAATGTTAGTTAGTATCTTAAAAGAAAATTACAAAAAATGAAAAGAAAAAATAATAATATACAAAAATATGTGTAGGAATAAGTGTATATCTTTAATAAAGGTAAAAACGGGGCTTTTCTAAACTATTGATTCTTTAATTCCCCTTGATAAACACTTAGCTACTTTTTGAGGTAATTAGTCGAGGGGGATCGAGATTCTTAGTTTTCTTAAGTGCTTACTTATAGCATTGTGTGAGGACACAACAATATCTTAGTATGAGAGATTTTGGTATGTGCTTAATTACACATACCATTTTCCATTAAAACCGAACTTAATTGACCAAAAACGTACCAAAAATACATCATATTTGTATGTTTTGCATTTATATTGTGCAGTTAACGGATATCTAAGAAAAGAATAAAAACAAAGCCAAAACGACAAAACTGAGCACGAGAACGGAAAGAGCGTGAAAGAAAAGTCAAATCGAAGCCAAAAGGCAAAAAGTCAAAGTCAACCCCGACAAAGTCAAAGTCAAAGGCGGATCCGATATGGAAGAAATGTTAAATGGGCCAACCCGTACCCATCTAATGGGTCGAGTCAGCCCATTTAAACATATTGAAGACTTAAAGACTTATAAAAAAGCCCAAGTCCTCTTTTATTGTAGCCGACCCAACAAACAAGCCCAAGCCATAACCCCCTTATAACAACTTGTTAACCATCACCCTTTTATCCCTTTACACCGTTAGTCCTTTAAGGACTAACGGTGCAAACATTTACAAACAAAAAGGACCAAAGATGCACACAAAGGATGTGGTTGTATTAAACATATTCACCTTCGAGAGGACCATATTGCCATTTTCTTAAACTTCAAACAGGGCTGCGACACTGACAATCTCCCACACTGAGTGTGTCCTTTCCTGCAACACCAGACAAAACACTATTCCCTTTTCTTCTCCACTTTGTCGACCAACACCTCTACACACCTCACACCTTATCCTACTATACAAACAACCAAAGTCCACCTTGGCAATCCCCTAACACCCAATTCGTCTAAGAATAAAGACAAGGATTGAAGGGTTGAGATGATAGAACTTGGGCAACACTCATAATGGACGGCTTTGATGAGATTTTGGGACTCACTCACACAACAAGCACATCTTCAGTTCTCCTCACAGAAGAAACACAAGACCTAGAACCTTTAATAGCTTAGTATAAATAGGACTCATTGTAAGCCCTTGGGCAATGAGTTTTTTTAACCTAGTTTTAGTTTTCAGCTTGTTTTTAAATCATTGTCTTTAATTTCCAAGTCCTGTAACTTTTTTAAGTATTAATGAAAATTTGAAGTTTTTAAGTCTACTTTTGAATTCCTGTTTTTCCTTTGTTAAAAGCCCTTTACAAGCTCTTATTTAGACATTTAAACAATCTGTTTTCATTTAAATATTAAGTACTTAAGAAAATTTTACAAAAAACCAAAAAAATTCACTCCCTAAATTACCACAGCTTAATGGATGATAAGCCAAACTTGGATGGGCTTATGGACACTACTAGCTTATCTTTGATAAGCTAGAGCTTGTAGATAAGCTCTTTTGACCATTGTTTGCCCTGTTTAAGCAAGGGGTTTGTATGTTTTTCATTTCTTAAATTTTAGCTTATTTACTGTTTTACTGCTTATTATTGCTCATTTCCTGTTTTTATTTGCTTGTTTATGCTTATTTATGTTATTGATTGCTTATGTATGTTTGTTTTATGCTTCTATGTCATTTGTGCAAGTTTACTTAAAACATGTCCATTTTAGCTCTTGAAATTGCATAATCTGTTTCAGCTTATTTGAGTGCTTATTGGATATTGAAATTTGCTTAAAACTGTCTTTGTAACTTATATAATATCTGGTCTTGTGGATTTGTGGTTTAATTCAGCCTTAATCAAGTTTTTATTCTAAAACTGTCATTTAAAGGGGTGTTTGGTTTAACTGTTTTTACTTGTTAAAATGGGTCAAAAATGAGTTTTTACTCTTGGGTCAATTTAGTTTAGCTTAGATTAGTCTAAAAATTAAGTTTGTTTAAGTTTTTAAGTGTTAAAACTCAAAATCAAGGTTTTAAGTGCTTGTGGTTTGAATCTGTGAGCTTATAGCTCATTTTATCTGCTTATTTGATTATGCTTTTGAATCTTGTGAAATTTTTGATGTTTTTGTGTTTATGCATGTGTTAAAACAAATGTGGAATCAAGTTAAATAGGTCTGCATTGTTGGTTTGTATTTTGCCAAAATCTGTCAATTATTAACTAAGTGTTGAAAAAAAAGAAAATGCTTTTTCATTTGCTTTTCCTGGCTTATTCTGTTTTTCAAAATGGATTTTGATTGACGATATAAGTTCTTTGAGGTTTAAATTTGATCTGCTTGTTGGTCTCATATTCATAAGGTTCTGTTTAAGTGCTTATTTTTAAGCTCAAAAGTGGTATTTTGTAAAGATTGTAAAATTTTTCGAAGTGTTGTGATATGACCAAACAGCTTTTTCATCAAGCTTTTTCAAGGCTTATTTGTGTTTCAAACTGCTTTCTGATTGATGATATTTGTAGCTTATTGTTAAAGTTTTTTAGGGGAATAAGCTGTTTGGCCATAAGGATCTGTTTTCTAGCTTAAAAATAAGCTAGAAAATCCCCCCTTTGGCTGTTTGCCTGCTATTTTTGGTGTAAGAGCTTATTTGAGCCTCTCAGCTTATTGCATTTGCTTAATTTAGGTTTAGTATAGCTTATTAGGTTAGTTTAAATCCATTTCTTAGCATATTTCCTTTAGTTTTAAATCTTATTTGAGCCTTATTTGCTTTTGCTTAGAAAATTTTAAGTTTGTAAGCTTTATGTGTTTTAATCTGTAATTAAACTTAAGTATTATCCTTATTCTAGTTGCTTATTGGTGGTGTTTCATGCTTATTAGGACTAGGCCTTTACCTGTTTTAGCTTGTTTCCCTTTTTCAGTTGCTTATTAGCTCTAAAAAAGCTAATCATTTTCCTTTTATATCATTTAGTGTAAAAAACCCCTCTGTCACTTTAACAACTTATTTTTGTGCTTATTTTTTGGTTTATAAAAAGGTGCTTTTGTAAAAGTTGTTTATTAACTGCTTTTTTAAAAAGTTATAAAAAAATGAAAAACAAAAACGGTTAGGATTAGGGGAAGTCCTAGGTGAGCAGGGCTCGAACCCGAGACCTCTACCCACTCACCAAACGTTTTTACACACACACCTTCTATACACAAAGTGGCCCTTGGGTCTTTTCGTTTTTTTGTTTTGCATATATCTTATACTTATACACATTTTTATCCCATTTTCATATAAGCTCTTCGCAGCTTATTTTGGCTTTTTCTTAGCTTATTTGATAAGCTGGCTTAACCAACTTATTTTTCCTAGGCTCGTTACAACTTTTAGGACTTTCCTGCAATTTTTTAGATTTTTCCAACTTTCATTTCGTTATTTTTTTCTTTATTTTCGTGATTTGATAGCAGTGTACCATCAGTTTAGAAAATCATTTAAAAATAGTAAATTAATTCAGAAAAATACAAAAAAATAGTTTTTAGTTTTAGAATTAATATTTTAAGGTTTACAAACTTTAAAAACATTTTTATCATTTTTAGATTAGGGGAAAAATAAGCCTTAGAAACTATTCTTTCATTTGTCATTTGCTTTGTCCTTAAAAAGATGGGTAATATATCGAAACTTAGCATAAAAGGGTGTTTTTTTCCAAAATTTAATTTTTTTACGACTCATACCAACAAAAACCGAATATTACTAGCATCCCATGGATAGTAATTTATATGACTAGCACAATAACCCTTAAAATTCCACTCAAAAAATGTGAGGTTCGCCCTTAGATCTTTAGGAATTCGGGTACCTATCGTCGGTAACCCAAGATTATTTTATCTTTACCCGGTTCGAGTTAAGGAGTGAGCAGTCACAGGTGTCTATTCCGTCGTTACGGATGTGTGCGTGTGGTCTTCGTCGCCTTTTCTGGAATGTCGGGTGTTAGTAAAATTCATATGAGTGTATCGGTAGTATATTAAATTCTAAAACTTGTTTTTGTGATGCATCCTGAGACCGCATAGTAAGTATTAGGATTTGCTTGATAAGAGGCATTAGGATTAACCCATGTTTTAAACCTGTAATTGTTATGATGGTCACCTCGATCATATAACTATCCCACACCCTTGCCATGCACTCACCTTTAGTGCAGGATACCCTAGTACAACCCTCCGAGCCTATCCTTTTTCACGGTTCTCGTAATTTTCTGGTTAATCCGGACTATTAATGAAGAGCATTGACACCCTTAAACCAATCGTTACACCCAAAAAGCCTTAGCCTACCTTATATGTACTCACCTTTAGTACATTATTGTGTTTAACCCAAGTTAATTATTGAGTACACGGTTGCTAAGTCCTTATCCTTGTAAATACAGTTTTGGGACGATTGGGATTCATGGTAGTATTTATTTCGCGGAAGAATGGGGAAGAAAAGTTAAGTCAATATCCCCATATGTTTGTCAAATGATATCCATGTTATTTTGATCCACCTCAAATCGGGTCATTAGTTAGATTGTAATTATTGAGCATGTGAAAGCTCAAGTGTAGGGGTACATGTTATAAACCCAATGTGATGTATTATGTCTTCAAAAAAGAGAAAAGAAAAGAAAAAAAAGAGATTGATGTAGAGTTATGTAGAGTTTGTACATCTTCGTCCGAGTCTTGCCTTAGCAACCAAACCGGCGTGTATTCGTAAAAATAATTAGCTAACCCTTCCACTCCAAATTCACCCAAAGTCACCACCCAAATGTATCCCATCCGTTTCCATTTCCATTATATGTTTGTTAGAAGCATAAATTATTGGCCCAAGCCATTGTGGGCTTGCGGTCCATTAAATCTAGAGTTTAGTAGCTTATTCCCAAAGCTATGTTCTATTATAAATAGACATGCTTTTTTATGTAATGAACAACAATCCAATCAATATCAATTTCTATTATCTTTCATGATATCCGAGCTTTAGGTTAGATCCACCAATAAATTTTGCTATCCTCCGGTCATCGGTTATTTTCCGGTGATCCGGAGGGATCCAATTATTTTCGCTTTATTGTTTTTTTGTTAATTAGGATTTTATTTTTCGTATTCAATGCATAAACCCTAAACCCTAGCCGTCAAAACACAAAAAAAATGTTGATGTGCCTAGATCAACCATTTTTTTCTCATCTGATTGTTTTCGTTGTCGAAGATCATTGTCGTTGACAATAGAAGTTGTCCACCAAATTGTCGCTCCCTCCTAAAGGCAAAATAAGCCATGACGTAAAAAAATAGCAAACGTCATAAAACATGGAGGAAACTGTGAAGCAATATATACAATTATGTCGTCAAATACAAGTCAATCTCTGTGCAAACGAGCAACAAAGAAGAAAAAGAGAAGAAGAATCGGCTTCAACATTCATCCAGTTTGTCCGTATCGAAGACCCCATTCAAACTGCGGGGAGTGTTAGAAGCATAAATTATTGGCCCAAGCCATTTTGGGCTTGAGGTCCATTAAATCTAGGGTTTAGTAGCTTATTCCCAAAGCTATGTTCTATTATAAATAGACATGTTTTCTTATGTAATGAACAACAATCCAATCCATATCAATTTCTATTATCTTTCAATGTTATCTTACACCTACACCCCACAACCCTTTAAAAGACATCTTAGATAGTAATGAATAATACTTGCACCTAGCGGTGGAGGTTTGATCCTTTACCAAGCCTATGGTAATTTATATGCTATGACAGGTAATGAGTGTGATTTTCCGTTTCCCCCATATGTTACAATCCATTATACACCCGAGTGAAAGAGAGAATCCCAAACACTTATGTGAGATGTTAGTATATACTTTTCGTGCTTTTAATTACGAGGTCTAGAAGGTTGTGTTGTAGAATATTTTTAAATAGTAGGTAAAATGACCTCTCATACTGTTATTGTCCAGATAGAAAAGCCCATTTGCCTGAGGAAAAGCAAATCCCTAGTGTAGGGGTATTTGACGAGGTGTCATTTTACATGCACTTAGTGTACTCCTAGGGGCCATGTAATAGTTTGCATACTACCTTACGTGTGCGTTGCTCTAGCAGAATACTAAGTAGACGGCGGGTTCGTGTAATTCGTTCATGACTTAGGATAAAAAATAAAAAAGGTTACACAGAATCTTCACAAGGGTGACAAGGCAAACAACATAGGAGAAGGCAATCTTGGGAGTAATGACCATGATTAAATAAAACACAATCTTTTATTTTATTGTTATCACCAATAGTTTAGATTTATATTTAGTTAATAGCTAATACCAAACCTCCTCTCAATTATATGATTTACTTGCTTTCCATAAAATACAAGAATACAAAAATACTTTTCCCTCAACCCTTAGTTAGACCGTGATCAAGCCTTCCCTACCTATTCCCTTAGTGAACGATAACAACCCCCGAATCTTGCCTATACTACTACTACAACGATTAGGTTCTCTGCCTAGGGAGTTGTAAAATTTCTTGTAGAAGTCCAAAGACAACTGCATCAGTAAGCATGATAGTGGACGTAAAAAATGCTCAATAAACTCAAATAACCACTCATAAACACCGAATACTACCGAATTTCATATTGTTAATCTTGATAACGTAACAAATCACGAAATAGATCACTCTTAATCTCTAATGACATATGATACCATTGGTTAGGTCACGTTTTATCTTGAATTACACGATATAGGAAGGTTATGTTTAGAGAGAATTAAGAGAGGAAGGCAAGACTTTCACAAATTTTCAAATTTTATAAAGAAAAGAGAAATGGGAGGGAAAGTGAGAGTTACAAGCCTTAACCCTCTTAATGTTGATTAGAGGGTATTTATAGGAGAGGGGAGGATTAACTTCCCTTCCTTTATTTTCCCTTATTTTCAATCCAATCCCTATTCTTTGGATAATATGCTATTTTCACTTTACGCATATTTTTCCTTATTACAAACTACTTTTTACTTATAAAATAAAGTAAAAACATTAATAATAATTAAAACCACCTAAAGTATCATAATCGAAACTTTTATGATCCTAACAGAAAGACATGGCATTATACATCAGACTTCTTGTAGTTACACCCCTCAACAAAATGGGATTGTTGAGAGAAAGCACATGCATTTGCTTAATGTTGCTAGATCTCTTTTATTTCGGGGAGGGTTACCTCTTAATATGTGGACAAAATGTATTCTGACTGCTACTTATCTGATTAATAGATTACCCTCTTCTGTGCTGAATGGAAAGTCTCCTTTTGAGCTCATTTATAAAAAATTACCTTCTCTCAAACATTTAAGGTCCTTTGGTTGTCTTGCTTATGCTACTGTTTTAAATAGTAGTGATAAATTTGGATCTAGATCTGAAAAATATGTCTTAATTGGATATTCAAATTATAAAAAGGGATACAAATTGTTTAGTCTGGATCAAAAACAAACTTTTTTCTAGGGATGTCAAGTTTTTTGAGGATATTTTTCCTTTTGAACAAAAGTTTGACATACCTAATGAACAGTCTGTTCCATGATTAAACAATTTAAACTTCTTTAATTTAGATTCTTTTGATGATCATTCTGAAATACCCATTGATGAGGAGAGAAGTGACCCCAAACCTAATAGGTATGGCACTCCTCCTCCTCACTCTTGCTAAGCACTTTAACCTAGGAATGGAGACGTGAGGGAGGCATTTCAGGGTTCATATGCAGCAAAAAAAAAAAAAACTGCTAGTGAGGAGGAGGAGGTCCTGAAACCATGAGGATAATCAAAAAATGATATTTTTATAGGGTAATGGGTCCATTGTTTTCTTATCAGAAATGATCAAGATTAATTTCTAAAACTCAAAATTTAGGAGATCTCAAGACCTTCTGTTTTTCCAAAAATTATAAGGATTTTGTTTGTGACTCTAACAAGTTAATTTGGATTGGAAAAAATATGTTAGATATCTTTCATCTTTCAAAGGGATAAAACTCGTATTTTGCTTTTTTGGGTTAAACAAACGTTTTGAACATAACGGCTTTTTTTGGGGGGTGTCAAACATTCACGCCATGGGTAGATGCTATGAATTGTGAAATGGATGCCCTTTATAGAAATAGTACTTGGGATTTGGTTGAACTATCTAAAGGAAGAAAAGATATAGGTTCTAAATGGGTTTGGAAAATTAAATTTAAGTCTGATGGAGAAATAGAAAGATATAAAGCTAGATTAGTAGCTAAAGGTTTCAATCAAAGGGAGGGAATTGATTTTGATGAAACTTTTTCTCTTGTGGTTAAGATTGTTACTGTAAGATGTCTTGTTAATCTTGTTGTGCAAAATGTTGGACTTTATATCAAATGGATATTAACAATGCTTTCTTATATGGTTACTTAAATGAAACTAGTTATATTACTTTGCCTCCTGGTTACTTTCCTAAAGATGAAACTAGAGTTTGCAAGTTAAATAAGTCTTTATATGGGTTAAAGCAGGCTCCTAGACAATGGAATGCTAAGCTTACTTCTGCTCTTATTGAATGTAGTTTTGTGCAGAGTAAAAGTGATTATAGTCTTTTTACTAAGAAGTTTAGTGATGTTTTTATTGCTTTACTTTGAAGGACTAGTGATTCACCTATTCGGGGGTTCTTCGTTGATCAAAGAACACAATATATATCATTGTTAGTTTCTAGTGAGAGAAAGTAGAGAGTGGGTGAGATGAACACAAAAAGAAGAATATTAGATTAGAAAGAGAAAGAGAAAAATATAATGAACATCCACACCCCTAATGGAGAGACATGGGGGTATTTATAGCCTATACTAAAGCTATCTATCCCATTATTACAATAGTAGTCCTTGTGTATAGCAGAAGATCTATAGCTAGTCTAATTCACATGTAAGACGTCAGCTTCACTAAAAAGTGAGGCTAACAATCTCCCTCCAAGATGGTGTCACGCGTGAATTAGTTACAATGTTTCCTACAAGCAAAAATAAAGTAAAATAATAAGAATGAAGTCCAGCATTCCTTAAGATTTTCTTCAATGACCTTGATCTACTTAAATGCTCCAACTTTATTTCTTCAGCTTGTAGAATCTAGTTGAGTTTTAACTCCCTCCAACTAGTAGGCTCTTTTTTCTTCAACTCCCTCCCAAACAGACACCCTTGAGACTGATTAAGAATCAATGCAGAAGTCTTCTTAAGGACCTCCTTTCTCATTTAGGATACACTATAGGAGAGATGATATCATCAACATCATCTCACTTTGGAAGCATTCCAGTCCTGAAGTACCCACTTTATCCCTTTTCTGAAGTTCCCAAAAAGACATGGTATGACTTGCTATCATCATGCTCATGTGTACATCTTATACCGAAGTACACACTTTATCCCTTTACTGACATCAAAACTGTAGCACTAAAATTAATTAAGACCTGAAAATGCACTTTTCTCCTTCCCAGAAATACATGGTAAGACTTGCTACACCAAAGTCAACTAAGTCTCGAGTGTAAGAAATGTATCCCTCTATGTAGTCTAAACGGTAACATCAAAGTCAATTAAGTCCTAAATATACCCATTTAAATTGTTTCACCAAAGACAATTAAGTCCCGAGTGAAGGCAATTTATCCCGCTATGTAGTCAAAACTGTAACATCAAAACGGTAATATAAAAATGAACTAAGTACCGGATGTACACATTTCTCCCTCCAGGATGATGACTAACTGAGGAATCATCCTACTCATGTGTACATCGTATATCAACTGGAAATGCTTACTTAGCTTCATAACCCTTGATTGCATAGGAAATATTCTGTGAGAAGATGTCAAATTGTACTCTCTTTAACAATTCTCTCTTGATCAACCCAAACTAAATCCCCTTATCTATTCTGTCGGCTAATACTGATGACTACTGGTTGAAGCATAATCCTTTACTTGTAACTTGATCTTGTATTATCCGTGTGATGAATGAACGGTGCAGAGGCAAATCTCTGAGTACTATATACTCACCCAAAAGTATACAAAAATACATCACCACTTAAAGTGATAGCTACTTTATGGGTATGGGTAGAAAGAATCACAAAAGCAACTAGATATCTAAGTCTTCATCACTAACACAAGTCATCAAAAGAATCAAAGACGAAATAAGTACACTCTGCGTGAAAGTCTACTTCAATCCAAAGTAAGTAACATCACACAAAAACCCCGTAGTCATTTAATTTCAATACTAGCCATTATGAATGAAGGTGAATTTTGATAAGGATCGTTTTAGTGTAATGTATTATGTTTGTTGTGTTGTTGTTCGTGATTTTTGATATGTTATGATAGTTAACAGATATCGGGCTCAAAAAATAAAAATAAGCACGGCCCGTCCAAGTAATAAAACCCGGTCACTTTTATGCTTTTACCCGAAATCATTTTGTTTTATACCCGGCTTAATCCGATAACACGATTCACGCTTGACAATCCAATTAACAAAACCATCCAATAGCAATAGCATACTCGGTCTATGTTTTTTGCATAAATTTGACCTGTACGAAACTTTACGCATAAACACGGCCCAATAGTATGTAGCATTTATATATATAGGCTATTATTCTAAGTGTCACATAGGTATGTCATCTTCATCAAGATCGGGTTTAGTTTTTTTAGCATGGGTTTGGAGTTCTTTATACTGAGCATCCATTTTTAGCGTCATGGCATCCATTCGGGCCATAATTTTGTCAGTATTGGAATTACTGTTGCCTTCATCGGCGAAAGCAACAGTTTTCTAAAGAGATGATTTGGTTTTTTGATTTTTAGCCCAGTCGAACTTGAGTAAGACTTTATCTTGGAGAAGCTGATAAGCTTGATTTGGTGTTTTATAAAGGAAAATACCACCAGCTGCGGCATTAAGAACTTCTTGGGTTATTTCATTTAGACCGTGATAAAAGATTTTTATAATGTTGCCTTTGGACAGATTGTGACCATGGCAGTTTCGGAGCATTTCCTTCATACGAAGCCAAGCATCGGTTAGAGATTCGTTCTCATGTTGAGAGAAAGATCGGATTTCCGAGGAGTCGGTCAAAAAGAGCTGGGGGAAAGAATCGGCTAATGAAAGTGGTTCGAAGTTCATCCCATGTTTCGATAGTTCCTTCGTTGAGTTCATCCAGCCATGTTTTTGCTTCTCCAGTTAGATATATGGGAAACATCATTAGGCAGACGGCTTCATTTTTGGTATCTTTATATTTAAACATATCGCAAATTCCGAGGAATTCGTGAATGTGTTTGTGAGGGTCGGTCTTGGTTTTACCATCAAATTGGTTTCCTTTGACAAGGGTCAAATGATTACCTTTGATAGCAAATTCGTTAGCAGTTTCAGGAATAGTGATTGCAGAGTCGGGAGTCGGAGCGACAACATGGTCAGCAGCCCACATGGGTTCATCATCCATTGGATAAAGATTTTCAAGAGTAACTAGAAAGTGAAGGAAGTGGTTGATGTCAAGAATTGGCGGATAGACAATTCTCGGGTTTTTAGGTGGATTGTTTCTTTGATTGAATGAAACTCTTTTGTTTTGTCGACGACGTCTTCGATTCAGAGTACGTTCAGGCTCAAGTAACGGTTCAACGAGTTCAGAATTGGAAGCACATGTATGCATCCAAAGGAGAAATTGTTCGGGGTCAGTTTACTAGAAAACTGTACAGCGATTTGAAAAAGAGGGGGAAGTTAAAATAATTTTTCCAGAGTTTGACTACAGTACAACTAAGAAATCCCCGGCAACGGCGCCAAAAACTTTGATGTGTTTCAAAAGCTTTAAATTTATAAGACTGAAAATTACTGGGATAATTCATATGGGAAAACTTCTGTAAATATATACCCACGTATGTAGTATAATCTTTTTAGGTAAGACCAGGTCGTTCCACAGGGATTAGAGTAGTGTTCAAATAATCAGAAAGAAAGTAAACTTTAACAATTTTGAAAATAACTTTAGTTTTACCAATGATAATAAAGATGACTACTCGGATAGTTGAAAAATAACTTATAAGTGTTGGAAATGATTTGACCTCGAATATGGGACTTTAATTTATAAAAATGATTTCTCATCAGAAAACGTTTTCACAAACTAACTTGGTTAACTTAAGACTTATATTTAGTTAACAAGACCAAATGTGTCACTCAAATAATCCAATTATTATTATATCAAAACTTATTTTGCTTATCAATTTATGAAAGTGGATTTCTCGACACAAACGTTAAAGACCATAGACAAATCTTTAAAACCACATAGATCATAACAAGTCTTTTGACCTATACCAATATGATTATATAATCTAAGTTGATAAGCAAAAATAGATAAGATAAGATATAACATGTTTGCAACATAAGCTTAAGATTAAAGCGATCAAGATCATACCAAACACTTATTCATTATCTTAACTTCACCGAGTAGTCATGAGAGATTTAGCATCTCATGGCTAAGGAGTTCATAACAAAAGTACACTTTACATAAACTTCCATTATTTCAATAACTAAGTAGGAAAACATATTCGTTCTTGATCGTTAGATCTTTTTCTTCAAATGAAGAGGTGTTTTGGTGAAAGGAGGGAAGTATGTGTGTGGGATGTTTTGTAGAATGAGATGGATAGTGAGGAGGAATTGCTTTGAGGATGAAAATTCATCCTCAATTTATAGGCAAGTTTGGGTGAAAAGTGCGGTGCACTTAGGAAAAAGTGCGGCGAACTTTGGGTGTTAATGCGATAGCATTTAATGGCTTTTACTGGAAGTGCGGCGCACTTACAAATAAGTGTGGCGGTTTTGAGGAGTTAATGCAGGTGCATTTATTAGACTTTAATTCTTTAAACTTTGGGAAAAAGTGTGGCGCTTTTGGCTTTAGAGGAAAGTGCGGCGCACAATGTTATAAGTGTGGCAGACTTCATGAATTTTAGCTAGAAATCTTTCTTTTCTTGTATTCGCCTCCCAAAATGTATAGATTCTTGAGTTTGGGCCTGTTGTGTCTTCAAGTGAACCTATAAGCAATTCAAGCTAATTAAGTACCAAAAGTTCACGAGAAATGATCAAATATTGTAGTATACATGATATCATAACACAAGCAAGAGATGATGGGTTGGCTACTTAATCTTAGAGAGAGAAAGTGATATTTCTAGAGAGAGAAAATGCAAGATAAAGTATTATCATAAAATGAACAACCAACCCCTTCCCATGGTTGGAAAAGGGTTTATATACATGTATTTGTGAGCTCTATGGGCTTAGGTATGGGCTTAACACTTGGGTAAAAGACCCGACCCTATACCGAAAGTCATACGCTTACTTTCTGACTACGAGCTTTGCTATACTAAACAATACATGGGGGTGACCGAGCCTTCTTAGCAACCAACTTTATTCGTATTTTCTGTTTCGAGGTCTTCACTTGTACAGGTTACCGGTCACACGCTCTTCTAAATGTTTTAACCAAATCACTCAAAGTGTCTAAAACATCTTTAACCTGTCTGATAATGTCTCTATCAATAGGATGCTTTGATTTCAAAGGAGCAGAGGACGACGAAGAGTTGTTGCAAGCAAAAAAATATAAGCGATGAAAACAAAGTTTCATAATTTTAACAAAGACGATACAAACATATACATTATACAAAATAGTAATTTGGAACCCAAATCACCTTAAAGCTTTTGCTCTATTTTCAACTTCCTTTTCAGTGTCATGTAGATACAGCTGCGTAAATTTCGGAGGGGCACCTTCTTTTGGAAGCAAACTACCCATACTATGGTATGTCTGTCCATGTAAGTGAAAAACATATGGACCACGTCCTTTCTTGTTTATTGAATCGTCAACCTTTCCATCCATTGAGGTAAAAGAAAACATGCTATTGTATGTTCTAACGTTGTTTTTGAAATTTTGACTTTTGGGATCGTCATTAAAAAAAAATACTAATGGTTTTGGAGCAGTCGGTGGTTTTTTAATAAAAACTTTTCCTTTGCCACAACATATACTATAACCTTTGGTTTTTTGATTAGGGTTTCCTTTTTTTGCTTCCGCTTCCCATACCAAAGCATGGCATTCTTTACACTCAAATGTAGGATCACCATGGTCGTAGTATTCTGCAAACAATTACTTATGCTTCTTTAATATTGTATGAGTTAAGATCATATTCATTAACTTAGATTGTATGAACACAAAAACAAATTACCTTTTGAAATACCAACGTGTTTATCATAAACTTTCTCACATTTCCATCAGCCTCATCAAGATTAAACCTAACTAGCATACCAAATTGTAAAGGCGGCTTCTTAGATCTTTTGGGTCATCTCGATGATTCACCAAAATCGTATGTTGAATTTCTTGTTTGTATTCCAGGAATGGTTGTAGTTACCCAGGTCGTTGATGCTTTTTTACTGCATTGGGTAGCATGACCAACCATAGGTGTGTGCAAATCAACTGAAAACAACATTACGGTAAACATGAATATGAATTTATAAAGAACGATGGAGAAACATCAAAAATTCAGTTAGAGAGTGGTATAGCAAACTACCATTTGACACATCAATAAGCATGATTGTAGATTACGTGTTTTCCGCTACAACTGGAGTTACTGGATTACCACTTGATGGCAAAGAATTTGACGTGAGTATACTACGATTAACTTTGTTAATCATGTTGTAAAGAATTCCATTTGGTGATACTAAAAAAAGTTATGAAGTTACAAATTATTCTACTTGTTAGGGATGTAAGTATAATACAAGGATATATCTTGATTACCAATTGAGTTTCCTGAAGTTAGAGTTTGCATAAGTGAAACAGAGGAGGGAGTTGTTGCAACCTTTTTTGTTTGACGTGGCGTAACTGAAAAACAAACATGAACATATTTTTTAGGTAAATTAATGAGGATCAACTACAAATGTAACAAATAAATTTATATCTTGGTTTAGAAACATACCACGTGAGCTATCATTCAAAGCAGTTTTCCGTTTCCGTGTTGCAGCAACCGGAGTAATTTGATCACCACATGTTGGAAAAGAATGGTTACCAAGAACTCCAGTCGGCGTGTTGCATACAACATTCGTTCGTAATATTGTACATAAATAGCATAAGGGAGTTAAAAACAATAGAGCCTTATAAAATAATTACATCAAAGGAGAGTAGAGATATATATGTTTC
>BQNB010015739.1:3255-72744 GCA_026074375.1 Tanacetum coccineum | reverse complement strand
CTCTATTTATAGTAGTGGGAGGATGATTCTAGAGCCTTGAGGAGCGTCCCTATCTTTAATCCAAGCCATTGATTCCAAACTGCCTCTTAATCAATCATCCTTAGCCCTTGGGTCAGTTTTCCACGTATCTCATCCAATAGGAGTGCTGGGGATTACCAGCGTGGCTAAATGGTGTTAGACGTATCCAATCAACTTTCTAGAAGCATTCATGTCTGTGAAGAGTGGAAAGATTTTACCCATACGTGTTGCAGGGTGAAATTGAGGAGGATGGGTGAACAGTAACAATAATCTAGCGCATTTTATTGTTTTGACTGGATAAGACTTTGGGTGGGATTGGGCTTTGACTATCACTTTGGGCTTGGACTAGATTGATATTAGATTTGGATTTTGGACTTTGGAATGTTTATAGATTAGGCTTATTTAAGGGGCTTAGTGTATTTCAAATATTAATGGGTTGCCTCGTTAAACGGGTACGGGTTGTCCTATTAAAAATGAACATGCCTCCAGCTTTGTTTTTCTCGCGCTATTTCTATTCCCGAGCTCGGTTTTGTGTGCTTTGTCTTTATTTTTATCCTTTTATTGAATATCCGTACCTGTAAGACACAATTTACAATACAAACAAATACAATGTATTTTAATGTCGTTTTTGGTCATCATTGGTCTTTTTAGCTTAATATTAAGAAATAAATGATATATGTTTAATCGCATATCACATAACAGACTTCCATCTATCCATTTTGAGCCCTTAGATTGCCTCCACATATTTTCAACCAATAGGAAACCTCAGGATTGCCAGCGTGGCCTGGGTATGATGTCAGAGGTGCCACGTTGGCCTTCAAGATGGTATAGGAGCGTGGGAGGTAAGGGTTTTACCCTGTGTTAATCGTTGTGTGTAAAAATCAGGGGAAGAGAGACGATAAACAGTGAATTTGACCATGTATTTATTCCTTTGACTTAGACCGGGTATGGATTAGGCTTATTTCTTTAGGCTTGAACAGGACTAGGTATAAATTGGACTGGATTTGGAAATTTGGACAAGGCTTTTGTTTTGGCAAAAGTGGTTAGTATAATTCAAATGTTAATGGGCTGACTTGGCCCATTAGACGGGTACGGGTTGGCCCATTAAAGATGAATACACTCTCGGTTTTGCTTTCTTACGCTCTTCCAATCTCGTGCTCGGTTTTGTCCTTTTTGGCTTTGTTTTTGTTCTTTTGTGAATATCCGTTACATACACAACACATTTAACAAAACAGACAAATACAATGTATTTTCTATTTGTTTTTGGTCATTTAAGCTCGTTTTTGTAAAGAAAAGTGATATGTGATTAAACACATATCACTAAATAATCTATGTAACTTACGAATATGAAAGGACTATTCATATGAAGATACTTTTCAAATTATTAACATTTAGTTGGTTAAGAAGATCAAACAAGAGATCGAATAATGAATGCTAAAAACTTTAAGACTCCACATGAATGCTAAAAACTGCATGGAAGATATTGAGCCGAGACTCTTGATCTTATACAGGTTATGGCATTGATATTGAGAGAAAGTTGAAAAGCCATGGATTAGGTTAAATCATTAATTATTTTTGCAACCTTTTCAACTTTCTCTCAATCCATAACCGACTTTTAATTTTATATTAAATACCATGTCATCTCCCCGTCAAATAATTAAGCATGTAAATTATACCATTTAAGGTTACAAAACTTCAATACTCCACATTAAAGGATCACATCAAATATGTGTACTGAATCTTTATATATATAAGATGTAGAGTTAAGATCAATATAAACCCAACATTTGTCATAGACCCAATAACCAATCCTAGCCACTCATTTTTTTTTATCAAAAATATAAAAACCCATTTTCACCTTTTTTTTAAATAAAATATCTTACAAACGGTAAATCGTCACACGACAAAAAATACACCATCGCGACGAGTATTTTTTTATCTTTCAGTAGACGGGTGACACGATATACTTTCGAGAAACTTTTTTTCGATTTCTTTTTTTAGTCACGAATTGCGAAAATCATATATGATTCGTATAACGAATCATATATGATTCGTATAACGGATCATATATGATTTCATAAAATCATATATGATTTTGGTTTGTTCTTTTTGCACTAATATCCTAACGATACTATTGGCATTATTATCCCCGAGTGATGAAACTTTAGCAAATATCATCTTGTGTGTTTTAATTGGCAAATTTCAACACTCCATATGTTTAAACCACAGGGATGATTTTTGCAAATTACTAAAAAACTAATGTTACAATTATTATTATTATTATTTTTATTTTTTTATATTTTTTTATAAACATAACTTTATTATTATTATTATTATTATTATTATTATAAATCACTTTATTTGTAATTTACTTATTTCATTTTACAAAAGATTATTAGGAAGCCGAGATATCATCTAGGCCGCCACTCCTTGATGTGTGTGTTTATCTGACTGGGGCTTCCGCCTTTGACACAAACCAGAATGACTGATTTTGTTCCGCCTTCACACGTTTACGTTGTGCCGCATCAATCAGCCATCATGGTTTGTGTCAAAGGCGAAAGTCCCAGTCAGGTAAACACACACATCAAGTAGTGGGGGCCTAGATAATATATCGGCTTCCCAATAATTTTTTATAAATCCCTTAAATTTCTAATAAATTGATTTATAATAAATAAATTAATAATAATAATAATATAAGTAAATTACAATTAAATATAATAGAATTAAATAAATATAATAATAATAATAATAATAATAATAATAATAATAATAATAATATAATATTCAATACATATAAATAATAATAAATATCGCTTTGGCGTATAAGAGTGAAGGCCCAGATTTAGTATCTCGCTCCATTTTTATGTCGTTTTCGTTCATTATTGGTCTTTTTAGCTTAATATTAAGAAATAAATGATATGTGTTTAAGCACATATCAAAATCCCTCATACTACGCTATTGTCGTGTCCTCACGCAATGATATAAACACACGCTTAAAAACAAAAAATTCCAACCTCCCCTAGACTAATTACCTCAAAAAGTAGCTAAGTGTTCATCTAAGGGGATTAAGAAATCACAAGTTTTCAAACGCCCCGTTTTACCATTTTTTCATATATATATATTTTTTATTTTTTTTCACAAGTGACAATATGTTTGACTTTCATTATTTACTTATAAATAGTGTCCATGAGGATAAATTCATCGTCCTTGATTTTTCACCCGCCCAAAACCAAGCTTAAAAATAAATTCATTGTTAAATACAAGTTAAGATGCTAACACTACTCATAAATGCAAATTATGTGCGCATAGCTACTTTCTGCTCCCTTATTTCTAAATCCTCTAAGGTTTTATTTTTATTATTGGTAACAAATAAATTAAGGCCTTTATTAATATAGAGTAAAATCCTGTTTTAGACCATATATAGTTTTGAACCCTTTCCTAAAAAGAGATAGTGTGAAAATAAGGTCCACATTAAGGTTCTAAATTCGCATATTTAGGGTTATCTTTTTATTTCATCCGAAATAACACAACTACGAGTCCAGAGAAAACTAAGCTTTATTTAGATAACCCCATAGTTGAAATTTGGCTTTATTATTAAATATTAAAGCCACATTATAATCCCCCCTCGGTCCTTTAAACAATCTGTCAAATCGGTACGCGAGCCTGACCAAGATCAGGAGTCTTATTTCGACCAGGAGAATCCTCAAACTTTTGAAAACTGTCACATTCGATATGCGACCGACCATGATCCCAGTAAACTATTAACAGTCTCAGATTTATTATTATTACCTCCACCCTTTAAACGACTGCCACATCGGTATGCGAGCCGACCATGGTCCAGTGGTCTTATTTCGGCTTCGGTTTATTACATAATTATTATTATTATAGCCAAATTTCAAGTCCTGTGGTCTTTTAACTACCTAGACAACGGTAGCGAGCCGTCAAGAATCGGTAGCATATTTCCCCACAACACTGACAAAACCTCGATGTGTACCTTAATTTCACCAGAAGGAATCTCTACGAAGGGATTTAAACTAAGAATCGCAAAAACCAAAGAAACTTTATTTATTTAACAATTATATAACGTTTATTAAACTGGTGGGAGCAAAAAGCCATAATTAATCTCTATGAGCTCTAAAGAGATCAACTACTCCACGCTTAGCATCTAACTTATAATCAATTCAATCATTTTTCGTTTTTTGCAAATTTAAAATCTTTAATAAAAAGATCCGCGAATGCTTAGTCTAATAAAATCAAGCTTTGCATATTTAAAGTCTATTATAGAAACTTACAAACTCTTGGCTTTTTCAAGCTAGACTTCGTGATTATAAGTTCTTGTATAAAAACTAAACGACAAAAGCTTTCATTTATATAGTATAAGGGTGCAACTATAGCGCAACAATGCTCGATCAAGTTAAAATTTATTCTTATTCTCACCATCGAAAAGCCAAAAATTCGTGTCAAAACACTTATATTATTTTTTTATCTTTGAATTTTTTTAAATTTTGGCATAAAATCACATATTTGTGGTATTTTTGCTGACAAAACGGGATTACGTGAAGACAAAGCAAATGCAAGTAAGATCAAATCGATAGATACCCCTCATACTAGAACCACACATGTCCCCAATGTAAGACTCTTGCCACCCCATACTAAAAATCAAATGCATAATCCTAATATAAAAAGGGTCACAACTAAATCAAAAGCCGTTTATTAAATAATGCCAAATAGATAAATGTTAGTCAATAAGATCTAGGATATCGGATTCCCATATATAAGCATGGTAAGGATTGAAGCTCGAGTGAACGATGGACAAAACTATGAGCACGAGAGTCTTTATAATCCGGGCAATCCTGAACATAAAACATAAGCTACGAAACACGAGAAAGGAAGATGCGAGCCTCCCCACGTCACACTTATTAGAAAATAGAAAAAGAAGATAGAAACATGGGTTAACCTCCCGACAGCGCTTGTTTTTTGTTACCGAGATTACGAGCCTGACTCGACCGCCGACTTTAGTGGTCCATGAGGAAAGGTTTGGAGTCTGGACAACCATAATGTAGTATGTTCCCCTCCAAAAATAGTGTTTTGAGTCTATGCCGTTCACCTTGATTTGACGGTCGGTTTGAGATAACTCGACGGTAACCATAAAAGATAGAAGTTGAGTAACGATGAAACGTCCGGTCCACCGGGTTTTTAAGCTGTGCCCGAGAAAATCTTAATCAAGAATAGAAAAGAGAAGAAACTCGATTACCAAGTTGAAAAACGCCGTTTCTTAATCTTGAGTCATGAATTCATCTTCGTTTTCTCTTTTAGATAAAAGTTCTCGTAAGGCTTGATCCCGGGAGTTTCATTAATTCATTCAATTGAACTTTCCGGTGATCAACCGCGAGACTGATATACAAAATTGCCAATGTTCAAAGCCCAATAGGCCTTGTGTTTCAAGTTTGGATAGAAGATGACAAGCCTTTCCGCACACAAGCTTATACGTAGTACACCCGATGGGTGTTTTGAATGCAATATGGAAGGCCCATAAAGCATCATCTAACTTATTGGACCATGAAGCTGGATTTTCACCTACGGTCCTTTCCAAGATACGTTTCAAACCACGATTTGAAACCTACACTTGTCTACTAGTTTGTGGATGATATGCGGTAGAAAGACGATGAGTAACTCCATACTTAAGCATGAAACTCTTTTCGAATTGTCATTTGCAAATATGAGTACCGCGATCACTAATAATAGCACGAGGAGTTCCAAATCGGGCAAAGAGAGATTTCAAGAAAATTTTATTAGACTCGTGAATCAATTAGTGGGGAGCGCTTTTGCTTCAACCCATTAGACAAAACAGTCAAATGCCATAAGAATGTAACTTGTTTCCCTCGAGAAGACGGGAACGACCTAAAAGTCTATGCCCCATGACGTTCAAAGATCTCGCAACTTGAATTGAAATTTGAGTATATTCCGTCCTTTTTAACGAGATTTTGCCTTGACATGACATGATTCACATGACGTCACCATGTCAAGGGCATCTCGATAAATCGTTCGTCCAAAAGAAACCCGAATCTAGTCGCACCAAGATGTCTCCTCGGTGGTCCAGTATGGCAATCCAGTGAGGAAAATCAACGCTTCTTGGCCTTAAACACGTCGTCTAATCACTTGATCCGCACAAATCCTAAACAAGTAGGGGTCGTCCCAAAAATAATGCTTAACGTCCTTAAAGAATTTCTTCTTTTGTTGGGACAACATCCCTTTCACTACGAAATTCCCCGCATGATAGTTTGCAATGTTAGCAAACCATGGGGTACTAGAATCACTATGAGAAGATATCATTCCAAGTGTCTTGAGAAGAAATGTTTTGTTAATTTCCTTATTCTCAAGATCATCTTGATGAGGATTCTCTAATCTTGACAAATGGTCGACCGCGAGATTCTCCGCTCTTTTTTATCACGAATAACGACATCGAATTCTTGGAGTAGGAGAACCCACCGGAGCAATCTCGGCTTAGCATCTTTCTCAGTAAGAAGATATTTAAGAGCCTAGTGATTCGTATACACTATGTCTCTGATAAGACTAGAGTAGCCGGAATTTCTCGAAAGCATACACCACTACTAATAACTCTTTTTCTGTAGTAGTGTAATGTGCTTAAGAATCCGTCATGGTCTTACTTGCATAGTGTATAGGCTGAAAATGTTTGGTCTTACGTTGCCCCAAGACTGAACCCATTGCAAAATCACTAGCATCACACATAATCTCAAATGGTAGTTCCAATCGGGGGCAACTAAAATTGGGGCTTCTGTTAACTTCTTCTTAAGAGAATTAAATGCTTCAATACATTCTTTTAAGAAAATGAATGGAGTTTCCTTTTCGAGAAGAATGAGTACCATCAGCCTCGGGCATTTTAGAAAAATCTTGAATAAATCGACGATAGAACCCGGCGTGACCTAAAAAACTTCGAACACCTTTGACGGAAGTCGGATGATGAAGTTTAGCTATAACATCATTTAGCTCTGTCGACCTCAATCCCGAACTTTGAAATCTTATGTCATATAACAATGCATTCTTGCTACCATAAAAAGGGCATATCTCCCTAATTTAAGAACAAGGATATAGTTTTGAGCATTTTGTCCTAAATGGGAGAGGAAAGAAGAAAAGAAATCCAAAGACTGAAAATCCGTCTATAAGACCTCCATCGCTTCCTCCGATCAGGTTCGTGGAAAATAGCCCAACATGCACCTTTGGAACATGCCGAGCAATCTATAAACAGAAGGCATGCGTCGTAGGCCAAACGTCCCATAAGGGCAATTGAAGAGTGGTCTTTTCTTGGTCTTGTCGGATCTATATGAAACTAAAAATCCCAGAAAAACCATCTAGAAAACAAAAATTATTCATTTCCCCGTGACTTTCGAGCATTTTGGTCCATTGAACAAGAGAGGGAAAATGTCTTTACGAGTGGCTTATAACTTTCGGTAGTCAATGCAACACGCCATCCCTAACTAATCGAGTAGGTCATCAACTCATTATCTCAAGTTCAACACATCATTCCACCCTTTTTTAGGCACATTTAGCAATGTACGGGGCTTCACCCACATACTATCGGATATAGGGTAAATCAATCCGACATCAAGGAGTTTGATAACTTCCTTTTTGACAACCTCATGAATTTTTGGATTTACCCTTTTTTGATGTTGAACAGCCGGTTTGAAGTCATCCTTCATTAAAATCTTGTGAGTACAAAAAGATGGGTCAATGACCCATAATGTCGGAGAAATTCCATTGCGATGGTCCCGTTTGTGTGACTTAAGAACCTTTAAAAGGGCGACCTTTTCTTCATCTTTTAACTCTTTAGAAATTATAACGGGTAATTTATTGGTTCATTCTAAAAATGCATATTCTAGATGAGGTGGTAAATCCTTGAGCTCAAGTTCCGGTGGTTCTTCGATCGAAGGCTTCGTCATAGTAACATCAACTTGCTTAAGGTCCTCATTCTTCATCGGAGAGAGATTCGAAGAAGGGTCTTCATTCAACAATTTCTCAAGGTAAAGAATACGTAGTAATCATCATCCAAATTAGAAAGCTCATTCGGGGTATGTAGAAAAGTCTCTATCTCTTCCAAAATGAAATCTCCTCCTTCAAAAGGAGTGAACGAGGGGGAAGAAGAAGCAATGATAGGATCCAAAGTAGTGGGATTGCCACTCGTTGAACTATCCGAAAATCTGAGCACTTCTTGAGCATACTCCTCACATGCAACGTCTATGATATTGATTTGATTAACCGATTCATCATAATAGTTACGGGAGTATCTCAAAATGTACCCGACTTTAAACGTTATGGCTTCATCATTGACTCGAAGAGTTAATTCTTCATTGTGTACATCGATTAATGCTCGTGCCGTCCTCAATAAAGGCCTCCCGAGAATGAGGGGAACCCGAGGATTGACATCATAATCAACTACAACAAAGTCGGCCAGAAAATGAAACTTTCCTACTTTCACAAAGACATCTTTGGCAACACCAACCGGATAAGCAACCGATCGGTTTGCGAGTTCGAGTGTCATGCGAGTCGGAGTAAGTTCCGGGAGCGAAAGCTTCTTCCATACGGAAAGAGCATTAAGTTGATGCTAGCGCCAAGATCGGCTAAGGCTAAGCACCCATCTAGCTCCAGAAAATCACAAGGAATAAGAAACTTGCCGGGGTCTCCAAGTTTATCTCCGGGCAAGCTTTTTTAAGGAAGCAAAACCGCCGAACAATTCTCATTTAATAGAGTATTAGCCAATTCAAATAATTTCTCCTTATTACTAATGAGACTCTTAAACGTAGAAGCGAACTTAGGCATGTGAAGAAGAGCATCCGCAAAGCTAAGGTCGAAATGTAATCTTTGAAAGATTTGAAAGGAACTTCAACATTTTTGATTATTACTTTCTCTCAATCTTTTTGGTCGTCTTAATTTTGGAAGGATTAAGTTATGACGGTTTAGGATTAGATTTGGAGCAACATCGGGCTCTAGAATGGGAACTTGGACAACCAGAGGTTGGACGTGTGCGGTACTTCTTGAACTTGTAGTTTGCACCTTGTCCTTTGTCGCCTTTGGTTCATGTTCCACTTCCTTCGGAAGAGGAGAAGAAGTAGTTGGAATTGTAGGTCCATCATAAGAAACACCACTTCGGGTAGTAATAGCTTTCAAGTCACCTCTCGGGTTAGCAACGATATTACTAGATAGTGATCCCGAACACAAGGGACTTTGCATTTGAAAAAAACTGCTCATCATGTTCTTTATATCATTCTTTAACTCATTGCTCTGATTCCTCATCGTTGTCTGGACTTCATTCTTAAATTCTGCCTTCATATTGTTTATTTGATTTTGCATAGCTCTCATATTAACATCATTAGTCTTCATGTAGTTCGAAAAATCATTCGAAGGTCTAACTTGAGTTTGATTAAGCGGAGCTTGATAATTTTGATTTCCTTAATTGAAGTGATTCTAATCGTATCCTTGATTCTGATTATACCTGTTCTGATTGTTCTGCACATTCGGTTGAGGAAAACCGGGTGGTCTCATTTGATTGCTAGCACGATAGTTAGTTTCTCCTTGAGGACGGTATCTGGGACCTCCTTGATTGTAAGTCCATGTGGCTGCAGAAGCATTAAAAGTGTTGCCATCGTTAGCAAGACACTCATAGTAAGGATACGGTCCACCACAAGTAACACAAATTTCGTCTATAGCTTTAACGGGAGCTGATGAAGGGGTCTTGTTTTGAAGAAGCATAGCCTTAACGGCATAAGTAAAGCGGTAAATCCTCCGATAAATAAGCGAGTAAAGAAGAAGTAGTAAGCACACTCATCTTTGAAACAATCAAGTTTGTTTCTTGAAGTGCGAACTTTCGACTTATTCTCAATAATAGTCAAAGCATCTCGAGGAGTACGGTTTAAAAGATTACCACCGGCGGCTGCATTTAGAGAATCTTGATCGGATTGTGTCAACGCATTGTAAAACGTGTCGATTTGATGCAATTTCGAAAAACCGTGATGTGGGCATTTACGGAGGAGATCTTTAAAACAGTCCCATGCTTTACTAAACGTTTCATCAAACCTTTGTTGAAAATTCGTGATGTCTTTCTTGAGATTCGAGTCTTCAATGAGGAAAGAAATTAATTCACACAAACTTTAGAAACGAGATCTTCCATGTATGGAATAGAACGAGGGGTTTTCCTTTTCAAAGCCAAATCCTGCTACCCCCCTCAAGAGAAAATTAGGAAAAGCACAACATGATAGCTTTATGTGGAACATTCTTATACTTAAGCGTAGAAGTGATCTTGTTAAACCAACGAATATGAGAATGGGTATCTGTTAGGATCACATAAATGGACCCGAACAAAGAAGCTTCGGTCACTCGAAGATGCAAGACAAAAGTCTAGCTCGAAAGACAATGTAAATTAATGTAAATGGGCCTTTAATGAAAAAGCCCATCATAGCCCAAAGGCCAAGGCCTAGAGAGGGCTATATAAAGCCTTTTTCTCTTCATTTTTTGAGGTTGGACATCATAGTTAGACATAAAAGCTACTCATTTTCATTTTTCCATCATATAGAGTTTGTAGCCACTCTTTGTTTTTCATTTTCCAATAAAATAGTCTTTAAAATGTTTTAATCTCTTGTGCTATTGATCTGTGTTTTAATCAATCGATGTTCTAGGGATCACTAACAATTGGAATCAAGAAGCCAAAAGTGATTGGTTTTGGTTTTGTTATTGTATTTTTATGAAACGCGAATTTTTAGAAAAAAAAAAGGTTTATGGAAGATTCGAAAATAAGAAAAAAATACGTTTTCGTGATTGTTATTGTTCATCCTTTCGTTCGAATTAATCAAAAAAGAGACGTGGATTGTTTGTGTTTTGGGTTCGAAGTGGTTTAAAATAAAAGCAGAATAGCAATGAAAAGATATTCTTGTGTCGTTTTGAGAATATTCATGTTACGTTTTGAGAATGTTCATGTTGCGTTTTGAGAATATTCATGTTGCGTTTTGAGAATATTCATGTTGCGTTTTGAGAATATTCATGTTGCGTTTTGAGCATACAGATTGCGTTTTGAGCATACGAAATTTGCTTTTTGAGCATGACAGGTTGCGTTTGAGATTTCTATCAGCGTTTGAATAAAACGTTACGCTGGCAAAATTTTCTACACATTGCGTTTTGACCCAAGTTTCATACGTTGCGTTTTGACAAGAAAATCCTATTGCTTTTGACTTCCAAGTGTCATGCACAACTAGCGTTTGAGCAAAACTTCCATTGCATATGTAGAAAAACTTTCATTGCGTTTTGAGCAAAATTATTCATTGCGTATGAGAAAACGTTCATTGCAGATATAAAAACTTTCAATTGCGTTTTGAGAAAAAATTTTCATTGCGTTTTGAGGCAATTATCACTAAGCGTTGACAACAAGTATCATTGCTTTTGACCAAATTCGTTGCGTTTTGGTATAAGTGTTCATTGCGTATTGATCAGGAGACTAAGTTGCGTTTTGCTATGATTTGCCGCAAAAATAAATTTCGGTCGATTGTTTCCGAAATTTTTATACCAACACTCGGAAACGGCCCAACGGTCAAGACTCTGTCTCATTGAGACGAGAGCCCTGTCATTTTTTTTTTGGCCATTCGGAGTCATTTAGGCCCTCAAAACCCATTTTACGTATCAAATTTACCCGAAAAATCATAAACTATCAAACCCAAATCACCAATCAACAATCACTTAAGATCAATCGATTCATAAACAAACGATAATCAATGGCAACAAATGAAAGAAACACATGATCAATACCTCTTGCAATGACTACAACGAAATATCTTACGAAGTATCAAACCATGAGGATTGCATAGGACTCAGACGTGGATGCAGGCCCCAATGCTTGCAGACGCTTTCATGCCACTTGTCCATCCATCAGTGCCACCAACAGTCAAGTCAATGAGGTACACTCCAATGACAATCAAATCTTTGATAATGTGGATTATCAGTTGAGTCAGGAGATGCACCAGGAAGAACATTTAGACTCCGATGTGCTTGAGGTACTGAGATTAATGACAAATAATATCCGATATCATCAGTATCATTCTTGACACCGAAGCCCAAAAAGTTCCAACTGAGGTACTGCTTGACACATCTGATAAAAGTTTCTAGGTGATTTTGGCATCTTAACTGACTTGCAAACCCAACTAGACGGACATGCTAAGGTTAACCAAGAAAAATGCTTAGAAGTCGAGACCTTAAAAAATGAGCTTTCTCAATGCAAGCAAGAAATATATCGTCTAGACACCCAAAAGGTCAAACTTGATCTTGAACACAAAGTTAGACAGGAACAAGCCCTAGTGATTCAGCGTAACAAGCGTAACGCTGAACTTGTGCAAGAAAACGATTTGCTTAAAGTCACTCTTTCAGGAAAAGAAAAATCAATTGTCATTTTTAACAATCTGAAAAGGAAAAGATTTTATATCTGAAAAGATAAACTCGCAATAGTTATCTAGATGAAATAGTTTGTTTAAAAACTGCTAACAAAGTCGCAAGAGACATGTTGCAAAGATTTAACATGCCAACTCAAACTATTCCCATGCTTTCCAAGAAACCTAAAAAGGCAACCGCTGACTTGCACAAGGACATCCTAGGCACCCGTAACCCAGGTCTAGGTTATATGGCCAAGCGTGCTCAACCTGTTTTGTATGATGCTGATACCCTCTTTCATCCCACTCACCACCGTCCGATATATAAGGGTATAGTGAAGAGGTCTTGGTTTTCACCAAGTTTGTTAGCAATGAAAAAGATGAAACGAAACCCAGGGCATGGTTTCGACCCGCAAAACGGACTTCTATCCAAGCTGAATGCCCTTATGGTTCGTTCCGCAAGAAGGATCATCTGGTGATCAGGCGAATGGGCTTTCTGCCAGACTGAAATGCTAGTCAAGGCAGTAAATCAGCCACACGACCTGGTACTCCTTTTTGTTCATAAAAGTCGAACCCTCCAATTCCAAGTTCTGGCCATCTCTCGAAAAGTTAAAGCTGTTTTTTCATCAATTTGAAGGTATCATAAAAGAAAGAACAACACAAAAACCAGACTATGTTTCTGAATGGTGTTTTGATTATGCAAAACAGTTTGTTGAACAACAACTGGTACCATTTACGACCATATCAAAAAACAAATCCAAGTTGACTAATATACATTTCAAAGAGATAAAAGAATTTGAACAATTTTTTGATGAATTGGAGGCGTAATATAACAATGTAGGTTTTTATTATTGTCTTGATAACAAGAACCTGACCATAGAGAAGAAAAATCTTTAAATCATAAATGGAATGCTTAATTGCTGAGTGTTTAAGAAAAAGATATCCTGCTCTATTGTGCTTACTTCCGAATTGTTTTGTGCCCCCTAGTTCGAATTCCTTTGCGAAGATCTTAGATCTGCATGCATAGGGAACGCCACACTAAAGTTCTTGACATGAAGCTGAAGCTTTTAAAAAACAACAAAAGAGGTCATTGAATCTGAAAACGTAACTCTCATTTACAAAATACCCATAT
This sequence comes from Tanacetum coccineum, assembly GCA_026074375.1. Lineage (NCBI taxonomy): Eukaryota > Viridiplantae > Streptophyta > Magnoliopsida > Asterales > Asteraceae > Tanacetum > Tanacetum coccineum. The sequence continues at coordinate 59,172 of BQNB010015739.1, read as the reverse complement.
TGAATTTACAACTTAAATTTCAAAACTATAAACAGAGCATAGACACTTCTAGTGCCTCAAATGCTATTTTTGAAATAAATAAGTTAAGAGATCAGCTTCAAGGAAAAGACACCACTATCAGGAATTTAGATGCTCAGATCAACATCATGAAGGTGTTGAATGTAGGTTCCACTGAAGGTAGTTGCGACCAACAGGCATTAGAAACTGACAGAATTCAGTTGAAAGATACGATTACCTTATACCTCCCTTAGGAATTCAGCTAGATGGCCGTTAAGTAGAAAACCGGTGAGTCTCAAAAGAAGGGGTATGATGAACTGTCAAAGGCGAATACTCACTCACGTACTGCGTACACTGAAAAGATTAATGCCTTAACTGCTGAGAATGCCAAACTAAAAACTGAGTTGAGTGGCAAAAAGAGTGGTGGATCTACAGCCTCTGAGAAACCCAAAGTACTTGCTTCAGGGATGTATACCAAAAGTTCAAAGTACATTCCACCTCCAAAAAGAGCCAACTGGGTAAAACCAACCCCGTTGCCTAAGAAAAAGCAAGTTACTTTTCAAGAACCCCTAGGACTATAAATAGACCCAACAGAAACTACCAGTGCAACAAAACAAAAATCCTAATTTCCTGTAATTTTGTCTACAGACTAAACCTGCCACTGAATCTCGCAAACCTATGCCAAAGTACTCCACACACACGGAACCATCGTTTCATTGGCCCATACAAGTGTAAAACGGGAGGATAGCAGCAGATCAAATAGGAAGTTGAATGTTGTTGATCATAACCAGTTTGTGGTTCGTTCTTTGAAGTCTGTGAATACAAAACCCCCCATGACCAAACATAGTGTGAATCTTACTACGAAGTTTTGGAAAGCACACCAGAAATCATAAGTTAAGCCTTCAGTAGAAACCCCTGGACGACATTTCGTGTAGCATGATACTGTCCTTTAACTATGATAATGGAACCCCAATGATGAGCCTTTAGAACTTACCGCCGAGCGTTAGTTTGAGTTTAGAACTTACGCGCAGAGCTTAGTTCAGATCCAAAGTTATTTCTATGATCTCTAGGTTCCCTATTGCAACCTTAGTGATCGAACGGCTGTTCCAAGGGTTACGCTGAATCACTAGGGCTTGTTCCTGTCTAACTTTGTTTTCAAGATCAAGTTTGACCTTGTGGGTATCTAGACGACATATTTCTTGCTTGCATTGAAGAAGCTCATTTTTTAAGGTCTCGATTTCCAAACATTTTTCTTGGTTAACCTTAGCATGTCCGTCTAGTTGGGTTTGCAAGTCAGTTAAGATGGCAATCATAGAAACTTTATCAGATGTGTCAGCAGATACCTCAGTTGGAACATTTTGGGCTTCGGTGTCAAGAAGATACTGATGATACGGGATCGTATTGTCATCAATCTCAGTCTCAGCATCGGAGTCTAAATGTTCTTCCTGGTGCATCTCCTGACTCAACTGATAATCCACATTATCAAAGATTTGATTGTCATTGGAGTGTACCTCATTGACTTGACTGTTGGTGGCACTGGTGGATGACAAGTTGGCCATGAAAGCGGCAGCAGCATTGGGGCCTTCATCCACGTCTGAGTCATATGCATCCTCATGATTGGCTTGAAACATGTTTGTTGTAGTCATTGCCAGAGGTTGATCATATGTTTCTTCATTTGTTGCCATTGAATAACGTTGTTTATGAATGATCTGATCTTAAGTGATTGTTGATTGGTGACTTGATTTGAAGTTAATAACTTTGTTTATGAATGATCTGATCTTAAGTGATCGTTGATTGGTGATTTGGTTTGAAGTTTATGATTTTCGGGTAAATTTTGAAACAGTAAAATGCTGTTTTGAGGCTCTAAATGACCCCGAATGGCTTAAAAATAATAGGGCTCTTGCTTAAAGAGGAAGATTCTTGACCGTTGGGCCTTTTCCGAGCTGGTATAAAAATTTCGGAACAATCCGACTCAAAAATTATTTTTGCGGCAAATCAAGCAAAACACAACTTAGCTTGATCAAAACGCAATGAACTTACACTCAAAACGCAACGAACTTTGTGGTCAAAACGCAATGATACTTGTTGTCAAAACGCAATGATATCTTCCTCAAAACGCAATGAAATTTTTCTCAAAACGCAATGAAAGTTTTGCTCAAAACGCAATGACACTTGAAGTCAAAACGCAATGGACTTTTCTTGTCAAAACGCAACGAAATCTTCCTCAAAACGCAATGAAATTTTTCTCAAAACGCAATGAAATTTGAAGTCAAAACGCAACCTGTGATTTCAAAACGCAACTTGTTGTCGAGCAAAACGCAAAATCTTCAAAACGCAACCTGTATGCTCAAAACGCAACATGAATATGCTCAAAACGCAATATGAATATGTTCAAAACACAATATGAAGACTAACAAAAAACGCAACACTTCTAGCCTTTTTTTCTAATCCACTTCGAACCCAAAACACAAACAAACCACGTCTCTTTTTTTGATTAGTTTCGAACGAAAGGATGAACAAAAAAAAACAATCACGAAACGAATTTTTCTTGTCTCCCTTTTTTTTTGAATTCGATCAAACAAAAAAATAAAATAAAACAAACAATCACTTTTGGCTCTTGATACCAATTGTAGGATCCCTAGATCATTCCATGAATTAATCACAATATCAATAGCACAAAAGATTAAACATTAAAGAACTTTTTGATTGAAAGAAACAAGAGTTGCTACAAACCCTAAAGATGAAAAGTATTATGGAGTAGCTAACCTAAAAATGAAGAAAAAATGGCTTTATATAGCCTCTCTAGACCTAGTATAGACCGGCCTAGGGCCTTGGCCTTTGGGCTTTGATGGGCTTTTTCATTAATGGCCCGTTTACATAATATTACACGCTTAAACGAGCTAGACTTTTGTCTTGTATCTTCGAGTGACCGAAGCTTCTTTGTTCGGGTCCATTTATGTGATCCTAACAATCTCCCCCTAGATGAGGTCATGAGAAGTTGTTTGAAGCTCACTCGTGCTTGTCTCTTTAGCTCGTTGTTGATAGGGTACTTCACTTGTTGTGCTTTGGTAATTCAATCTTTAACACCTTGATCATGATCTTCAAAACTTGATGTGATGACTTGATCTTGATCTTTGACTTGTTTAAGCTTTACTTCTCTGAATTACTTTGTGATCTTCTTTCACTTTGACTTTGCCATACGCTGATCTTTAGTCTCACATGCTCATATCTGTTGGAATCTGGAAAGCTTTGATGATGTATCTTCTTCTAATCTCCATAACGTTTAGCATTTGAAGAAGACATTGATTTTCAGAGATTGTGCGGAAGCTTTGTATGTAAACTTTCTTGATTTCTTCAGATATGTGAGTAAGGATATGAGCATGTCTTGCATCGGATACTTTGAGTCGTCATTCGCTATGATAGAACAATTTAGTCACCAACAAAAACATTTTGTTATGTAAAATCCACTTAATGTGTTCTAGAAAAAACATTTTGTGAACACACAAAGGTTTTATATTTTGAAGGGACCGAGTATAGACGATACTCAATCTGGTCGGTTACATTAACCTCTGATTCCGTGAGGATCAATGATTACAGTACGAATACTGCACCTGTGATCAGATAGATTCATTCAAAGAACCTTCTTGACAGGTTTTCCGGCACGTGACAAGCTAGTTCCTTTAATACCTAAGTATCAGATTCCCTAATGTTCGTCGTTCTCTAGACTAGATGTCGTATTTGCTGTTTGTATGTGTGCACGATACCAGGCTAAGCCTACTGAAGTGCACCTTACTGCTATAAAGCGGATCTTTTGATACCTTAAAGGAACCATTCACATGGGTCTGTGGTATCCGAAGGACTCCGGCTTTGAACTAAAAGCTTTTGCAGATGCTGACTATGCAGGATGTCATGACACACGGAGAAGTACTTCTGGTTCAGCTCAATTTCTTGGACATCGGCTTGTTAGCTGGTCATCCAAAAAGCAGAAAAGTACTGCCATCTCCACTACAGAAGCTAAATACATCGCCCTATCCGGATGCTGTGCTCAAATCCTCTGGATGACGTCTCTCAATACGAGAATACTATGGATTGGCGTTTCAACAAAATTCCGATGATATTGTGACATCAAAGTGCCTATTGCTCTATGTTGTAATGTGTTCAAAACATCGGCGTTCCAAGCACATTGATATTCGTCACCACTTTATCAAAGAGCAGGTTGAAAGGAAAGTTGTTGAGTTGTATTTCGTGGAGACAAAATACCAACTGGCTGACATATTTACGAAGGCATTACCGAGAGAGCGCTTCGCAACACTACTCCCACTGCTTGGAGTTAAACAAATGTCACCAGAGACTCTGAAGGAACTCCAGGATGAGTCTGTCTCCGAGTAACCAAGTGTTTCACATTGTATCATGTATATTATATTAAAAAAAAATTTTAGATAAATGGCTTGCAGTTATTTCAGACTGTAACCCGGTCTTAACCCAGAGATTTAATGTACGTTTCAGTGCATTATTTCTTCCACAGACAAGAAGTTGTCTAAGCCCCGAACCATTTTTCTCATAAACAACTTGTTTTATCAAACATGTTCGGGTTAACCAAATCAAACATTGACACGGGTCATTGTTTGAGGGGGAGAATCAGGTATACTAACAGTTGTTGCAGGTCAAAAGGACGTACTGTTGCTGATTCTATTGCTGAAAGATTGACACGACCAACCGCTTACAAGTTCAAGACAGATTGCAGTATCATTCCTGTCTGGGTATTCTAAAGGTCTTGTTTCAATTGCTCACTTGATATTTGTGCTATTTCACCTCACCTCATACTTTGAGGGGGAGATTGATACATTTTAAGTCCATTCTAGATCAAAACCATTCACAAGTTTCATACTTTTGATCGGGGGAGAAAATGTGACTTAAACATGTAAAACGGATAATTAATGATTCGATTGATTCTAAAATGCTAAGTCCTATCCATGCATGTGCTAAACATCTTTCGATTATCGACGCACATGTGTAGGGGGAGCATAAGTGTTAATATGATCAAAAATGTCAAGGTACCAAAAGTTTGTGTTATACACACGTATCTTGATAAATGACAAAGAATCTTTTGTTTCATGTTCGTGAAAGTGATCTTATGGAATGCTGAGGAAAGAGATGTTGTACCACCAGGGTATTCGTATGAATGCTCATGCCTGGTCTTCGGACTGCGCCCACTAGTGAAGTGGATTTCCATAAATGTACTTGTACAAGTTTGGATTTCCCAAGGCACTTCATATCTTTCGGGATATATTTCAAAACATCATCAGAAGCATTCTGATTTAAACTTTCGTTTGTGCCCCAAACAAATTTTATAAGCACATCGAATGTTTTTCAAATCATTTTTGCCACAGGCCTTCTACGGTACTTAATTGTATTAAGAAGTAAAACGCTGAAAAAGGAATTGTACGGTATAGTCAGCAGATAGTAACTGTACTGACTCACTCTTTACCATTCTATTAGTAGAAATACTTATAGTGTGTTAGTCTTCGGACATCTGGTCTAGAGAACGGCGAACATTAGGGAATCTGATACTTAGGTATTAGAGGAACTAGCTTGTCACGTGCCGGAAAACCTGTCAAGAAGGTTCTTTTAATGAATCTATCTGATCACAGGTGCAGTATTCATACTGTAATCATTGATCCTCACGGAATCAGAGGTTAATGTAACCGACCAGATTGAGTATCGTCTATACTCGGTCCCTTCAAAATATAAAACCTTTGTGTGTTCACAAAATGTTTTTCTAGAACACATTAAGTGGATTTTACATAACAAAATGTTTTTGTTGGTGACTAAATTGTTCTATCATAGCGAATGACGACTCAAAGTATCCGATGCAAGACATGCTCATATCCTTACTCACATATCTGAAGAAATCAAGAAAGTTTACATACAAAGCTTCCGCACAATCTCTGAAAATCAATGTCTTCTTCAAATGCTAAACGTTATGGAGATTAGAAGAAGATACATCATCAAAGCTTTCCAGATTCCAACAGATATGAGCATGTGAGACTAAAGATCAGCGTATGGCAAAGTCAAAGTGAAAGAAGATCACAAAGTAATTCAGAGAAGTAAAGCTTAAACAAGTCAAAGATCAAGATCAAGTCATCACATCAAGTTCTGAAGATCATGATCAAGGTGTTAAAGATTGAATTACCAAAGCACAACAAGTGAAGTACCCTATCAACAACGAGCTAAAGAGTCAAGCACGAGTGAGCTTCAAACAACTTCTCATGACCTCATCTAGGGGGAGATTGTTAGGATCACATAAATGGACCCGAACAAAGAAGCTTCGGTCACTCGAAGATACAAGACAAAAGTCTAGCTCGTTTAAGCGTGTAATATTATGTAAACGGGCCAAGATGCAAAAAGCCCACAAAGGCCTCCAAGGCTAATCCTTTTAGTATAAATACTCCTAGTTTAGTCAAAATTAGGTTAGACATTAGAGACAATATAGCTAGTCATTATTTTAGTGTTAAGGTTTCTAGCCACCAAAAAGGTTTTTCTTTCAATCATCAATAAAGTCTTTATTTTCCTGCATCTTGATTCTACACATCATTGTTAAGGTTTGTATGAATGATCATGGAACCTACAAATACCTCAATGGAAAGTATTATTTGTTGGTGTACTTTTACCAACTTTGTTTATTTTTTTTTCTTTTATGGACAATTTTTTTATTTTTGATTTTTTTAATTTTTATATATATTTTTTAATTTTTTTTATTTTTATAAAAGCGTAACTTTCGAAAACGAAAGGTTCTTCAAATCACGATCGACAAAATCAAACGAAGGAATCTTAATCACAAATCCCTGGCAGCGGCGCCAAAAATTGGTTGGTTGTAAATAGTATATAATAATATATTAATACTACTTAAGCAAATTCCAACAAATCACCTTTGACCAAGGTAATAAGTCAAAACTTACAAAGAAAATCAATATATATATCCGGAAGTATAATTCCCGGGTCGTTATTCCCCAACGATTTGTGAAATTGAAACCACGTTTTTGTTTGGACAATGATTTGAATGATAACAAAGATTGATTTGATTATCTATTTCTATGAATTAAAAACAATTAAAATAAGCAAATGATAACAATTAAGCACGAAAACAAATAACGGGAAATTAAACCTTAACTAAAAACGCAAAACAGGAACCCTAAACGGTGATTAAAAACCCTAAATTTCCAAAATTAAACCTAAAATGAATTTTTCACTTTTAATATACTCTAATTGACTAAAAAGTAAGTTTAAAGAAAACTAGAACAAAAACGGAATTGAAATGAGCTTAAAAACACGAAAAACGTGAACGGAAACGAATCCCGTTCTTTAAAAATTGAAATTTTGCAATTTTAACCCTATGGAAGCAAAACTAATTTTCCTAGAAACTATATGAATAAAGAAAATTTTCTAAAAAAGAATTATATTTTTTTGATTATTTTTCTATTTTTTATGAATTTTTAAAGTTTTAAACAAAATTAAATGATTAAAAATACGAAACGAAACTGAAAAATTCTAGAAAAATTACTAAAAGTGTAAAAAGCAAAGAATAATTTTATAAAAATACTAACTAAAAATAAGCAAATGAAATAAGCCCTAAAAAGCAGAAAATAAGCTACGACTTATTTTATTAAAAGGGAAATGAAAGTGTGTTAAAAGGAAAATGGAAAGAAAGGATGACAGATGAGCTATTGAAGCACAATGGTAAGTGAGTGTGTGTGTGAAGGCAAGGTCGTGGGTTCGAGTCTCAGGCCTTGCTTTTTGCAAAAAAAAATTGAAAAAGTTAAAAAAGAAAGTTATAGAAAAGATGAAAATAAGTAATTTTAATAAAAGCTACTATTATTGAAACTCAAAAAATAAGCTGGAAAATGGCTTAAAAGATAGAAAAACAACAAAAACTAATTTTTTTGGCTTTTTGGCATTTTATCTAAAATTGACAACTTAAAAAACTAACAATAAGCTAAAAGCTAGGAAAGCAAACTATAAGCAAACTAAATTAAACCTAATAAGCTAGTTTAAACAAGAAAATAAGCAAAAGGAAAGGAAATAAGCAGATTAAGCTCTAAAAATAAAACCGCAAATCAAACAGACAAATAGCTACTTTGGGTTTAAAAATAAGTACTCAAATGGAACCTTATGACAATAAGCCCTATTCCTACTTAAAGCTTAAACTTAAGACTACTTAAAACAGCTTTTAAAAACTATTTTAAAAATCAATAAGGCTGAGAAAAAGCTAACTGAAAAAGGACATGCAGGCAGACTACTCTATTTTTTTTTGGTTTTTGAAAATTTATGAAAAAGGAAAAGTGCTAAGCTGCAGATCAAAAACAGATAGGCAAATAAGGTACTTAAGCTAAAATAAGCCTTATTCTACCTAGATTAGCCTATAAACTAATTGTGCACTAAAAATCAAAAGCTAAAAACTAGTTTTACCTTCTGAAAAATTGATTTGAAAATGGCTATTTTGTCTATTAAAACTGCTGATGCACTTTGCACAAATTTGACACAATCCAATTAGACAAAGTGCAGGCCAAAGAAAAGGATTTCGATACTCAAAAAACATCAAAATGAGAGCAACAAGAGTAATGAATTCAACTAGAAACCAATTAATCTAAAGATGATTATATAACCTAGTATATTCTAACAGATTCAAACTACTAATTAGAAAACCTATAAAAACTTGATTAAACCTACAAGCTACTCTAAATCCTACTCTTATACTCTCAATTATGGATTTGAAATCAATCCAAAGAACAAAGTGATCCACAACAGCATTAACCAAAGTTAATGCTGTTTGAACCATCACCCCTTTAAACAATATCAAATCCATTTAAGCAATTGAAAAAGAAATCTAATTAACAATACTTGAATACCAGCTATTAAACAACTTTTAACAGACCTTAAGAGCTTATAACATTAATCAAATAAGTCAGATTAACAAGCAATAACCTAATGCTACTATTTTTGGTTTTTTATTAATTTTTAGACAGATTTATGGAAAATAAAAGCAAACTAAAAATCTAAGCTATCAAATGAACTCAAACAGTATTTAACCACTAAAATAAGCAAGATTAAGCAGATTATAACTAGATTAAGCAAACTATAAGCTAATAAGCAGATTTAAGCCAAAATTAAAGACAGGAAAGGAAAAAGGAACTTACAAGTGCCTTAGCTAAACAAAGGCTTGATATTGCTCAAGGAGCTAGTCAACAAGCTCTAGCTTATCACAAGGATAAGCTAGTAAAGTCCCATGAGCTCTTCCATGGTAAGCTTATCATCCAAGCAACTCAGATCCCTATTAAACATAGGTTTAAACTGATTTTAAAGGTTTGAATAGATTAATGATGAGTTAAGCTCAATTCCAAGCTTAGAGACTTGAGAATAGCTGTTGATGAGCTTATGAGAGCTTATGTAACAGTAGACAACAACATTTTAGATATAAGAGTTTTTTTTGAAAATTTAAGAACTTATTAAGCAAAAACAGATTTAATAAAGTGGACTAATATTTCATTGATTTGAGACTGATTACAAAACTTTAAATTGAAATTACAAAAGCTTTAATAATAAAATTACATTTAAAAATATTACAAAAGCTACTAACTTAAAAAAAATGCAGAAAAGAAGATGATATGTGTGTGAGTGAGGAGCTTTATTTATAGCCTTGAGAGGATGCTTCTAGGTCTTCTTTGCAGCTCCTCGTCAATTGATCTTGTCCCTTGAATCTACTCTCATCATTGGATCCTTGATTTGAGCCGTTGGATTAAATGAGTGAGCACACGGATTGCCAACATGGCATTCCGTGTGTCAGACTCATTGTGCTTCTTTTGTGAGTAAATTAGCATAAAATCCCAATTATTGGTGTGTTTCTTTCCAATAGCCGCGTGTCATTCTTGTAGGTTTTAGCCAATGAGAGCCTTTGGTGTGACGTTTTCTTTGCCAGCTTGTCCCTTGGTACTTGAATTGTTCTTCCACGTCATTAATTTTCATTTACCCTTTGATTCGAGGTGAGGTTAAACGAGGAAGATGGTGAACAGTAAAACCACTTTTCCCGCGTATTTCTTTTTATAAGAGTGCGTTTGATTTTTCTTTGACCCGAGTTTTTACTCGTTGACTTTGGGCTTATATATAAAAGATTGGGCCATGGGTGTGTTTTGGGCTCGGGTAAAGGGTAACCGGTTATGGTTTTGGGTTTTAATAAGAGATAACGACCGTTATCTCTTTATAAAAAGAGATAACGGTTGTTAGGGCTTTAAGGACTTTTGTGAAAATTAGGTTTAACATTTAGGGCTTTTGTGGTATTTTAAGGGTTTTGGCATTTAGTGAGTTGACTTTGGACCCTTCTTGCTATCAAATCCCCGGCTTTTGTATACTCTTTTCCGTCTCGTGTCTGTGTTTGACCGATTTTGACCATTTTCTTGCGATTTTTGCTATATCTATACCTACACAATCACAAAGACAAAACAAGCAATATACAAGCATTTTATGCACAATTTCATCTTTTAAGGGACATTTTTGATATAAAACAGATATGTGTTTTCATACATATCACATCACAATAAGCTCCAAAGTGTACCTCATTATCAAATTCCCGATCATGATCCGTTCTAATAGCTATTATAGAACTACCTAGTTGGTTTTGAATTTTCCTACTTAATATCTCAAATTTCTCGAAAGCTTTATTTTTAGTCTTTAGAAATCTAATCTATGTATACCTAGAGTAATCATCTACTACAACTAAGGTGTATAAATTACCTCCATAGCTTTTAATTACCGATGGACCAAACAAGTCCATATGTAATAGTTCTAAACATCTTTTAGTGGAAACCATATTTTTAGCTTTATGACTTGCATGAGCTTGCTTCCTAATTTTACAAGCATCACAAAAATGTTTATCATATTTTAGCTTAGGTAAGTTTCTAACTAGTTCCTTAGACGACAACGATTGAATTAAACGCATATTAGCGTGACCAAGTCTTCTATGCCATAAGGTAGAATTATCCACTACCGTGGCGAGACATAATTTGTCTTGAGACTTATTTCCTAATTTCATTACGTATAGACCATTTTTCCTAATTCTATTTCCTATGATTTTACCATCTTTAATTATTTCACTACCTTCTTCCGTGAATAATACTTGACACTTATTGTCACAAATTTGACCAACACTAAGTAAGTTAAAGGCTAAGTTATCTACGTGTTCTACATTAGATATGGTGAGAGAGTCATTAGAGATCGTACCTTTGCCTATGATCTTTCCTTTCAAGTTACTTCCAAAAACAACGTTACCACCATCGTATGCTTTGTAGGTAGAGAATAAACTCTTGTTACCGGTCATATGTTTGGAGCAACTACTATCTTTGATCCACTCGTCCAGTTCCAAGCATGTTCTCAAGCATACCTATTTTAACAAAAACAAATTCAAGCGTTTGGTCCCCAATATCTCATGGGTCCAAAAATGTTAGTGTTGTACATCCCTTGCATTTGTTGCAATTGATTAGGATATTGAAATGGGATACAATTTCCCATATGTACAAAGCCTTGATTTTGTTGGTTGTTCCAATTCATAGGATAGAAGTTTTGATGAATTGGTTGTCTAGAGTTTCTCCTAGATTGAGGTGTGTTGTATCTTGGTTGAGAAAAAATGTTTCTCCTAGGTGGAGGTGTTTTCGATCTAGACTCGGTTTTGATGTAACCTAAATACCGCTTTTGAGTGATGGTTTTAAAGACGGTTTCTTTGACACATCAATGCTATTATGTATTAGTTTCTTCCTAGTAATAACAAAATCCGATCTAGAGGACAAGGGTGGACTAAAAACGTGTTTTGTCCCTTTTTGGTCGTCGTTGCGACTCACGGATCCAGGTATGGTGGATCCGTGCCCTCTAATGGTGGATCTGTCCGTCGCATTTTCAGCGAACGATCCAACGAAACTCATAACTTTAGTTTTGCTAGTTGATGCTTTACGATTATCAAATCCTAGACCTATTTTACAACTAAATGACTTTTGAGTATCTAACATTTCTCTAAGTGTATTAGCACTTTTATCAAATTTAACAAATTTAACTTGAGTTTCTTTAAGTTTGGAATTTTCCGATTTAAGTTCATCACATGACTTACGCGCAATTTCAATTTATTTACTTCTCTCAAGTTTCTTAATTTTCTCGTTTAATTCTAAAATTTCTTTTTCTAAAAGATCTCTTTTAGTTTTCAAAATTTTATTCTTGTTAATGATTTTTAAGCTAATTTCACATAAGCTATCGTATTCAATTTGCATATTATCATTGTCAAGAGAAGATGCATTATCACTATAGTAAGAAGAGTTAAGAGTTACCTCATTTAACGATTGAGCGATGAGACAAGTTTCGTCGTTGGTTTTGTCTTCGTTGTCATTCTCGCTATCGCTCTAAGAACCTCCAATGAAAGCCTTTTGATCTTTGTTGCGAGATATTTTTGGACAATCTCCAATGAGATGACTTGGATCACCGCATCTAAAACATGTCTGGTCACTCTTTCCTTTCTTCTCATCTCTTTTTCGGGATGACTTCCTTTCTTCTCTTGGTTGCCGAACAAATTTGCCCTTTCTTCTAAAGAACTTTTTAAAGTTCCTTACGGCCATAGCATATTCTTCGTCATCGCTTCTAGATGTCGAAGTTTCATCATCACTAGACTCTTTCTTAGCTTTCAAGCCGATGGACTTAATTCGTTCCTTTTTGCCTTTATAAATTTCAGAATCTTTTTCCATGACAACTTCATGTACTTTTAGATTGCTGATAAGCTCGTCTAGAGCTAGTGATGATAAATCTTTCGATTCTTCAATTGCCATGACCTTTGCTCTCTATTTAGGATGTAGAGCCCTAAGAAGCTTCCTAACATAGTTCTTGCTAGAGAAACCTTCATCAAGAGCTTTAAGACTAGTAATAATGTATTAAATCTAGCAAAACTGCTATCAATAGATTCTTCTTCAAGGATAGTAAATTGTTCATATTGTTGAACAAGAAGATCCATTTTATTATCCTTTACTTGGCTATTACCTTGATGTGTTATTTACAATGATTGCCAAATATCTTTAGCTGTTTTACACATAAAAATTCTTTCGTATTACTTTTTAGGTAAAGCATTGTAAAGAACCATTTTAGCTTCATTATTTTTAGCAAGTTTCTTTTTAAGATCATCATCTTGTTGTTCAAAAGGAACCGTTTCCAAAACTTGGGTTTCTTTAATTCTAGCAACCGGCAGAAAATTACCATTCAAGATAATATGCCAAAGATCTAAATCTTTTGCTTTCACATAAGTTTCAAATCTATTTTTCTAATAAATAAAATGATCACTTTCAAAAAGATGTGGTCTTTGCATAGATTGCCCTTCTAGATATTTATCTGAATCCATAGATCGATTCAAGGTTTAATGTACAATATACGTTAAAGATCTTGGGTGACCTTGGCTTCTGATGCCAATTGTGGAAACTAGAAGGGGGTTGAATAGTTTTTAACGTTTTAAAATTAAAACTTAGATTGTCGACTTATGTGAATTCATGAGATATACACAAGTGTATATGATAGCGATGCAATAAATAAATAAACTAACAACAAAATATAAGCAAGTAAAGATAAGAAAGATCAAACCGATGACACAATGATTTATAGTTGTTCGGCTACAAAGCACCTCTTCGCCCTACTCCACTCCCCAAGTACCCAACTTGAGAGTTATCTTCACTATGTCAACAAGCTCCCTTTAGGCGGAGAAAACCGTACACGTCGCTTACACTTTTTCCGGTACTAAGCTAAATACCGAGTTCTACTTCAAGATAGAACCAATCTAACACACTATGTATTTTGAGGCCTAAATACTAACCTATCATACACATATGATACACACAACACACAACACAAGATATACAAGATGAATGATTATCACAAACGTGATGACACAACTAAACTAATAACACTTGAAGCTTGACGTCTTCTTGAGTGTTCTTCACTAAAGAGTGGAATGAGTTAATCACTTGTAATGGATTATGTAACAAGTATAATGATCAAAGAATATGCAAAAGATAAAATATGTATAAGAAAAATATTTGTCAAGAGTTGTTTGAAATGAAGGAGTGAGGTTGGTATTTATAGGCAACCATTTGAATTTCAAATTCTGTCCCAGGGGAACAAGACGTGCGACTCACGGATCCACCATCTCCTGGATCCGTGCAGTGCATTTAGTGGATCTGTGGGAGGAGCTGGGACAAAAATTGTCATTTTGTGATTAACCCAAAATCTATACAAATTATTGTTTTGTACTTATTAAAACCAGTTTAATAGATTCTTCTAGAAGAAAATATTTTTTAACATGAATAAGGAAAGATTTTCTAGATTTGAGAAGATTTGGAAAGAGTGTTTCCACTTATGGTTAATTCTATTTTGTCTAACATGATTAATATAACTAGCTTCTAATTAATCATGTGTTAAGTTAAATCATTTGATTAGAAAAGATTTATGCAAATGATAATATTTTTTTTGATCATTAACTATGTTTAATAATGCCATATTCATACCTTAAGTGATTAGTCGTCGTCAAGTAAACTTTAGACTAAATAACTTGTTTACGTAAACTTTTACGTAGTATGACATTATATTTGTTATTACCAAAACATGAAGATCATTAAATATAAATATCGTTTTTGCGCGAATATTTGTATTAACACAAACCAACGTTCTGATTGGATTAATAATGGTTAATATAGTTTTTTTATATTTGGCTAGACTACTCTTTTATCTTCTGTTAATTTGCTTGCGTGTGTTTTAGTGTCTTGAATTGGTTTTAGTCACCACCAAACCCGTGCCAGTCTCTCAGGCTGAAAAACCGCCTTATCCACTAGATTTAGGATTAAGATAGGTTTAGCATAGGTTTAGCATAGATTAGAATAACTTAGATTAGAAAAACCAAAGTATTAATAAATTGAAAGTGTTTCTCGCTCTTAGTGATCGACACCCTACTTACCACGAAACTCACACCGACCGGGTACACTGACCGTTAAAGTGTTGTTTTTGGTTAAGTCGGCAAAATACAAATTTAAAACTTGAGTCATAATTTAACACCACACAACGACACATCATATTTCTACCATGATCAAGTGCTTATGTTGTAATATGGGATAGTATTTTAAGGTCCTACATGTGGTATCAGAGCCAGGCTGACTTATACGATTAAAGTCACGTTGACTTATACACGCGTCATGTCTAATTTCTTTCCCTTGAAAAGCGTTCCATTTTGTTCAATCCAAAGTGCAATTAAAAAAGCCTTGATCACCTCACGCCATTAACCTATTGAATCGCTGCTTCATCCGACACCAAAATTAAGGGCTTTCTTTGTTATTTTTTTCTGTGTGTCTTCTTTTCATATCTAGTAGTCCTAGAGGAATCATGGCAGTATACTTTGAAAGGGGTTGTCGTCATGTGTGGCCTCTCTTTGAATCCTTTTTACAAAATTAGTAATTGTGGGGAATCATTTTTCCAGAATTAGTAACTGTGAGGTAGATGATGATATATACACGCAAATAGAGTTTTGGAAAAAAGAGTTGTAGGACGTCATATTGTATATACGATATATGCAACAATTTTGTTTCATATAAATATCAATACAAAGTTCCTAGATTGCATACACTCTCTTCATTAAACACATATGTCAAGTCCCTCATCACTTCACGTCAGGTTAAGCGGTCACCCAACCACCTACTTAAAGCTCTTATCACTTCACACCATGAAGCTTTGGTGATGAAAACCACCTCATGGTCAACTAGAGCTACCAATTTTGTCATACCATCATAACCATCAATGGCATATAGTGATCTTGCTTTTGAAAATAACTATCCTTTAGCGTGTTCTTAAATTGTCAAAAGAATTATTGTTCGCTATAATATCACAGTCTTTTATATCTTTTACGCTTCAAATGATGTAACTTTGGCTCTAGATGTTTTAGTTTATTGTACTTTAACCGAATGATGATTCTTGCTATGTAATTACTCATTGTATTTGCAATGGTATTTTTACAATTATTACAATACACATGTTTATGTAACATAAATAAGACTTCATTAATACATAATTTGTACATTCGAAGACACCGCATAAACATACTTTAAAATCTTGATTATTACATTCTAGGAAATCCTTCAAAATAACAACTCCATTAACAGATGTTGCGTCACCAAAATGGACGATGGATTCAATGAAGACGATGGCATAACTTTCTCATGCCATTAGACTTAACATGAGTTTGGCACTTCAAATTATCAAACTTGTCATCTTTACTTTAGCGATACAAACCTAACTTGGTGTATGGTTATCAAGACGTATAACATTCCAAATACTCGATAGAATGAAATTTCTATGATGTGGTTTTTGCATTATTTTTTTTTGGTAAACGCGGTTCTTTATATTTATTGGGATGTATTTTGCACGATGTTATTTTTGCATTTTATAACGTAAACAACATCGATGTATATCTCAATGGGTTAAAATAAGCAGAGACGGAGCCAGAAAATGATATTAGGGGGGCTTCCATAGTTTCCGGTCAAAAAAGTTGCTGGCTTCCATAGTTTTCAATCAAAAAAGCTGCTTTTCGCCATTGAAGATAAGCTAGTCATCGGCCGGTTGGGGGGGCCGAGCACCCCCTGGCTCCGTCATTGAAAATAAGTGATGTGATGTGAGTACTAATTTTTTTGTGATTTAGCTTGAGCTATTTTCCCTTATATTGTTCTAATTCCATCACAGTGTCGTCATTTTTGTATAGCGATACGTTACGATACATATTGGTACTAACAATTTGACTAAACTGCCTCTAGTGTCAAGGTTATAGAATGATCACCATCATTTTTCCTGATACTTATATTTTAGGTTCTCAAGATAGATAAGTGTGGGATTTGTGTGTGATAACTTATAGCTTTTACAACAATATTATTATTAAGTTTTTTGAATGTTAAGTTTGTATGCACAATTAACTCAAATAGCTTGTGAAATTAAATACAACACCATTAAAAAGTTATTCGGGGTATTAATAATCAAGGAACTATTACAACGATGAACTAGATACAATTGAAGATGAAGTAGAAGAAAATGAAGTTGAACTGGACGTCGTAAGATAAAATAACTATTATACAGATGAACAATACAAAGAATTATTTAAAGGATGAACTATTAGTTCTTTCAGTGCAGCTTGTCGCGGCAAATTGCATGGCAGGTGTTCTAGTACCAAATTATCTCACTAAAGGAGGAGCATCGCGACAGTGTTGTCTCACGTAAGAAGAATCGCTTTTACAAATTCAAAATGATGTTATTGCACATGGACTTTAAGCACCAACACGGTCTCAATAACGCTTCCTGGCTAACATTTGGAAGAGTTTTCACAACAAAAGTTTACCCCGCACCATGCATCTCTTTGAACAAACCCAAATGTTGTCTAATCATGAAAGGTTTATTATTTTGTAGATGACTGCACCATACCATAATATGAATGCTCTAACTCTCCATTCTCTGATTGAGCAAGAGAAACTCAATGTATCCAATTTCTTTGACTGACACAGAAACTTGAGGATTACCCTTAAGTATGAAGGAAAGTTGCATCACATTGATTTACCACAAGTCGCTGCTTATTAAGCTTTGCTTGTTGAGCAAGATAAAGTTGTGATGCTAATGTTAGTATGCACGACGTCCGAGCTCTAAAAAGAGATGGAGAATCACAATGCACATGATATGATCAAAGAGCTTAAAAACATGTTTCAAACTCAAGCCAACCAAGAGTTGTATGACACTCAAAGGCAGCTAAATGTAAGATGAAGGAGGGTCAATCGGTGAGCTATCATGTTTTGAAGATAAAGAGCTACATCGACAAGCTAGAACGTCTTGGACATACTTTGCCACATGTTCTTGAGGTTAATATCATACTGGGTTCCTTGCCAAAGTATTCGACAACTTTTTCATGAACTATAACATGCAGGGGAGATAATAAATCTCTCGGAGAACTAAATTCGATGTTAAAAACTGCTGAGAAGAATGTGCCATCCAAGAGTGTCGTGTCAAGCTTGCACATGACAAGGGAACGTGCAGTGAATAAGAAGTCCTAGAAAAAAAAGGAAAGGAAGGTCCAAAGATAGGAAGAAAGTTCCACCGCCCCCTAAGAAAGAAAGCATAGCAAAGGATGCAGAGTGCTTCCATTGCGGAAAGATAGGACACTTGAAGAGGAATTATCCCTCTTACCTTGCTGAGTTGACGCGAGGCAAGCAGACAAGCTCGTTAGTGAAATCAGGTTTGTTCATGGTTGAACTATTTGTTATCTCACCTAATTCCTGGGTATTTGATACAGGCTGTGGAATTCACATTTGTAATAATGTGTAGGGAATCAGAAGTAGCAAGAGACTGGAAAAGGGTGCCATTGTGCTACATATGAGAAATGGGAACCAAGCTGAAGTTGAAGACATAGGAACTTCTTTTCTTAATGTACCTAGTGGCATGGAACTTTTTTTAGAACAATGTCATTACACACCTACTATTGCTAGATGTGTTATTTCCGTCTCTCGTTTGAGAGATGCTGTTTTTGAACTTGGAATTAAACATTATGGTATTTCTGTTTCAAAGAATAATATTTTTAATGCATTTCCTCGGAATGACATTTTTGAAATAGATGGTGTGATCTCAATTGATAAATATGTGTTTCATGTTACTAAGTGAACCAAATATGATTTGAATAAGACCTACTTGTGGCGTTGTCGCCTTGTTCACATAAACAAGCAACACATCAAGAAACTTCAAAGTGATGGTATTCTTGAGTCAACTGGATCCGATTCATTTAACGTGTGCGAGCAATGTGTATGTGGCAAGATGACAAATAACCCTCTTTCGGGCATAGGAAATAAGGTTGAGGATCTATTAGGACTAATATATACTTATGTGTGTGGCCCATTAAGAGTTCCTACACGAGAATGGTGATACTTACTTCGTAACATTCACTGATGATTTTAGTTGCTATGCTTATGTCTATCTGATTAAGCATAAACATGAAGTCTTTAAGACTTTTGTGACATTTCAACGCGCAGTTGAGAATCAACTCGACAAGCTTGCGATCAGATCGTGGAGGTGAATATCTAGTAAGGAATTTTTTGATCATCTCACTTACAATCACAATAACTTGTGTTTTTTTATATTGAAATTTATATAAATAACAACAACATACATGTTCTTTTAAAATTAAATAAAAGATTTTGATAGTATAAAGTCTAAAAGTTATTATATAAACATACAAAAGTCGGGATTGCTGACCCGCAATCGTTGGCCCAACCCGACTCCGACCCATCTCCGACCCGTTTTTTGAGTTATACCCGTTTATAGAATTGACCCATAAACTCACCCCCTTATTATATAGTCTTACCCGATCCATAAACCTATCCTTCTTATTGTTTACTCGATCTGTTACATAAACCAGATCCCACCATAAACTCATCCCCTTGTTTATTAAATTTATAAAATTACTAAAAACCATAAAAACAGATAAGTTTAGTTAAATCCATATATATATGTATTAATTTAACTAAATTTTTATTTGTTACCATCTCTTTGTTTTTTATAAAATCCATACGTGTGTCTTTATATGTATTTATTATGTTAGATGATATTTATATAGATTTAACCAAATTTGTTTCAACTTCCACTTTCTATTGTCTAATAAGATGACTTTATTTTTCCTACATAACAAAATGATACACTTTTAAAATAGACCGCGGATCGAATCGGACCGAGAAAACGGCCCGAACCGGACCAGACCGAACCTATTTCGGTCTGGTCCTCGGTCCAACCTTTTCCTTATTTTTGGTTTTCGGTCCGGTCCAGTCCGATTCGTCTTACAAAAAACCCGGCAATTATGCCTTGTTGGACTGGACCGGACCAAAGACCGAACCGGACCGGACCATTTCGGTCCTGTCTTCCGTCCTGTGTTTTGACCAAGGTCCGTTTCGATCAGGTCCGGTCTTGATCGGTCCGTTCTGGTTTTCGGACCGTGAGCACCCTCCTCCAATTGGTTCAATTTTAATTGTTTGAACACTTTTATTTTTGCTTTTTGAAAATCTCTTATATGTGATAAAACTAATAAAAGGTTAATTTCGGGAATAAAAGAGGAAACTGGCACAAATGTTGAGAACACAACTTTATTGACCCAATTAAGGTTTTAAGTACTGGGTGCGAACGGCTATGTCAAACACAAACACTAAAATATGGTTTAGCAACATTATAATAAGGCTTAGCAAGTAAGTCGTGACGTGCATGTCATGTAACCCATTGGCCATTAATTATATCGTATTAAAAATTGAAGTTATTGAAGGCTTTCATGGCTGTTTCTAAAATGATGCTTTTCACTATAATTTATTTAAGAAAAAAGATCCTCTCATGTTCATTTGAACATGAGAGGTAATGTTGTGTTTTATGAGATTGTACACTATATACTAAAGAGCATGAAGGAAGCCGACAAAATAGGGCAGGCTTGGGCTAAGCTACTCTTGGCCCGGGTGTGTGGTCCAATAACGCTAACAGCGGCCCAATTTTCTTATCTTTTTTGTAAAAAATATTGATAATATCTCACACATATCACACACAATGGACCAGAGTCTTCCAGAAACACACATACACATTGATTTTGGGCTTTGATTTTGAGGCGGTTTTTTTGGTGCCTGAATATACTGTCACGCACTCACACATGAGTTTCAGTTTGTTTATCGCACTGCTACTGGATTCTTCCCACCTTGCAACAAATTGGGGACAAATCATTCTGGCTAGCGGCTTCGAATGATCTGACGATATGGGTTCAGGTAGTAAACAAGCTTTATATTATCTCGGTTTTGTTGGGTTTTTTTTTAAATATCAACTGATTAATTGATGTTAGATTATACGCTATTGTCTATGTGAAAAAAATTAGGGGAAAATGTATTCAATTGCTGATGTTGAAACAATTGAAAACCTTAATTTTTTGGGTTTGGTATACCGGTCGTGGCGAGTGTTTGGATCGTATCCCGATTTGCATTTCCATTTTGAAGTATTGATAAACTTGATTATTTGCATATTTATGGTTTGAGATTGCTTATATATTGTGCTTATGCATTGTATACCGATGCCCGTATCTTGGCGGGGTAGCTACATACGGATTGTAGTTGCAGCCATGGCGAGTATGTGGTATCACATCTATATCTGCATTCCTAATTTCAAATGTTGATGATGTTCTAAGTTTGCGTAACGTGGAATGATGGTAGGGAGCGAGAATCGCTCACCTCAGCAACCTCCACTGCGCACATTGCGCACACTTGCTATGTATTCATGTGTGCGCGTTTTCTGGAAGACTCTGGCATATTGTGTGTGATATGTGTGAGATATTATCAGCATTATAAATATACTCATTCATGCTCAAAAACGCTGCCGTTTTGTACCCTAAGCTTGTCCTATTTTGTCGGCTTCCTTCATGCCCTTTAGTATATAGTTAAATAAGAAATAAAAAATTAGGCCGGTTTTTTATGTAGCCCAATATTTCAACAGTAGCCTAACGTGTGTATATGATGAGGTTTTTCAAAGCGTCATGTACATACATGATAAAGGCTATGATGATTGTTATAATTTGACCAAAATGAAATGGCATGTTGAAAAAATGACGTCATCTGGCGGGGCAACGACCGGACGGCATTGTAAAAACTGCTACTATGCAACTGGGTCTGTTTGTAGCCATGGTGAAATCAAATGTTTTTGTCACCCGGTCCCTATTTACAAATCTGAGTCTAAGTGTTTATTGCAACTTAATTATTTGCAAAAACGTTACTAGGCGGATTTCAGGTTGGACAACGATTTTTCCTTTTTTATTAGAAAAGCCAACAACAAGAAAGGGCCAGAGGATCAACAGGAAACCAGAAAAGCTTATGATTTCACTTCAGTTATGTTGGTTTGTTAATCTATTAATTGTTTATTTTCCATATATCAGTATATGACTCTGTGTATTTCTCTTGATGTTTGTTTTTTATGTCCGCGCGCAAGATTTCACATTGCTTCTGGCGTGTGCGGACCAAGTATATAAACTTTTTAAAATCCTTGGTTAGTAACCGTAACCTTTTTGTCGTTGCTTATATTAAGTATCTGAAATTTCAACGACCAGGCTCGGAACCCATAACTCGATCTGTCATCACTTGCTAACTTAACAGGTCTTACAACCATGAAAAAGCTGATAGTGCGAGACCCTCATTCCTATCACCTTATTACCACACAATCAGGTAACTGTCGATGTTTCAGTATCGCCTTGGTTGCTTTCAATGCGTTTGTTCATTAGTCGGGTTTAGGGAGTGTGTTTAGGGGGTGGGTTCAGCTGATGGGTTTCGTGGGTGGGTTCAGTGGGTTGACAGTGCTTATTAGCGAATCAAATAATGGTGTTATATAGATTGTGTAATACAATTTTTATTTATATAATCCTCATATAACAATATAAGTTGCTCTATATTATGTATACGTTGGGTTATAGAAATTAGAAAACCAAAAGATCAACTCTTATTATACTCTTTGGTTTTGTAAAACTAAGATTTATGTGATTTGAAAAGGAAATATGAGCTTTTTTATCATGTCATTTTATGTATTCTATTTTATCTGTATTGGACATAAATGGACCTTATTACAACACATGTACGTATTAATCATTATGAATTTCAATTTTGTTGTCCTAATTCTGCTATGCTATATCCGCAGGTGCAACAACCGACACACAATCAGGGAATGTTTTTGCTTCTCAGGGTTCTAATGACAGGCACGGTTGCTCACTAGTTTGACGTGTGTATATATGAGTTTCTTTGCTTATCTTGGTGATGGTAGAATTCTTGATCATCGTCCTGTCTTAGTGGCTTAATCTATATGAAGTTATAGAGCACACCTTGTAGATGGTTCTGAATACAGGTAATTAGCATATTTAGTGGATTAATTTAAGCCTAATTCACCAAAATTAACTATCAAATTAAAAAGCTATACAACACAGTACTGGATACATTTGAGTGAGTTCATGCACATGTCAATGCATTTTTCGTGCACAAAATTTGATCTTTATTTGGAGAATTACCTAGTATTTTTCGTTATGGCCGGATTATGTACGGTTATATGTAATTCTTTTGGCATAGCATCTCTTCTGTATGTAATAACAGTTGGTGTACTATTGTCAAGTAAAGTAAGCTTAGCTAAAGCAAACTTTTCAGGACTCTTCGTATTGTAAGTTGTTTGGATTATTGGTTATCTTCATTATTCGAGACCTATATGTGTTTTTAGAGTGTTTTGCAACTCTATGAGCATCGACACGGTATGAAAACACTTTTGGCAGTAACATGTTAGCCCCCGTCGCAACGCGTGGGTCATTTTCCAACTCGTTTTTCTTATTAGTTGTTGTGCTTGTGACTTAAAAGGGTGTTAAAACTTAAAACTGCTTATTATCCGTTTTTTATATAGATTCTTTGTTACTTTTTCGTGGCTTGTTTCATTGGCTTAACTGCTACTTTCGTGCTTATTTGATTTTCTAGGTTTGAGCTTATTTTTTGTGGTCCACACGGTTTGAATCAACAAAGAAACATAAATCCATAAAAATCGGATAAAGGACAGTGTAGTGTTTTGTTTGTTTAACAAGAAAACAAGAAACTGGTACAGGTAGCGACTTGTTGGTTATTTGAAACAGGTTAATAATTATTATATTGTTGGTGCATATCAAGTTGCTGTTTTTTTTTAAACATTACATATCAAGTTGTCAATTATTATCCGATCATATTTAACTACTAGACGGGTAACTGGAGCGGCAAGTATCTGTGATTATATAGTACGGGCGCCAAACGATATTGGTTAAACATATTTTATAAAACAAATGTACAAATGAATGATAATTATAAATAAATTAACTTAAAGAACTAACAATGCCAAGCATTTAATATCACAATAAACATTGGGATCAAAGGGGAAAAATGATACATTAAGTAGGCTTCTTTGAAACATAAGTTAAAATAGACTGGTACCCGCGCGTTGCGGCGACGAGTTCCCGTATAATTAAATCTTTCGGCGAAGGGCTATGCGAGGTTCAAGGACCAGAAGAACCTTTGATGGTTGAATCTATTGTGTGTGAAGTATGATTGTTTGTGTTGTAGCTTTTTTGATTTTCATAAACCAAGGTTTTTTTTAGGCGAAAGAAAATAAACCATCAAATTAAGAATAAGAACAAAATCAAACCATGAAAAATATAATAAAAGTTAAGATACCTATTTTTCCCTTCTTCATCAGTAACTATCATCACCGGCACAACCAACATCGACATTTTCAATAATCCATCTAGTAGATCGTGTTAACCCATCAAATATCAGATCAACACTTATGTAGGACATTATAGAGAAGCAACATGAACAAAAAAAGTAAAGCAGAGATAATATTATTACCATTCAAAATCTCCATCTTGACATCTATATTTTTACTTTCAAACAACTACAAAACCACAAAAAAGATCACACGTTAAAAGGGAAGCAAACAAAATAACTAAGAACACTAAGAGCATATTGATCTAAACATTAAAAACCCTAAAGAAACTCACATCAAAAGGTGCGAGTTTGTGTTTTTAGGGTGAATGAGAGAAAGTTTATGCTTATCAGATTAGGTGTGGAGAGTTTTTATATTGAAATGGGTTGTTACAATTCATATGATTTAAATGAGTTGTTATACCTTTTGGGTTGTTACAAATTATAATTAATATGGTTTTATAGGCTGCATTAATATTGTGTGTTGTTACAAATCTTTCTATAACAAGAAATGTGTTGTTCGTAAAATTTTAAGACTTCTAAAATTAAAATGGGCTAAATGCTTTATAAAGTGGTAAAGATTTAGCAATGGTTATTAATAAAAGTATTCACAATGCAAGCTTTAAAAATTGACTTTTCTGATGAGGTATAGTCTCCCCATAGCGTCTGAAGGAAAAACATAGCTAATCACCTCTGCTAGACTAGCACGGCCTAAGCCAGACACGTACTCCGGAGAAGCTGGTGTATCGAAGGATAAATTAGGTCTGAAGTCACTAGTCCCGTGCCGGAGTAGCAGAACCTAAGGACAATCCGACAGAGTATAGTACTAAGTCTGGACCACTGTCCTTAGGCTAACATACAAACGACAACAGGGTCAGCGAGCAAAAAGGAGGTACCAGCCCAGCGACTGCCATACTGATCCTAGACGACAACCGCCATTCTTGTGTCGTCAGGTAAGACTCGAGTAGTATAAAGAGGGGAGCTCATTCCCTCAGAAAGGGACACACATACATACTCCGAACAATACTTTTCCCTTACATTTCTCTTCGTAATTATCTCGTACTACACATACTTACTCTCACACCAAAGTTGGTCCCGAACTAAAATCTTGGGGAGAGCTAACGGTGTTCTTTCTTAATTTCAGCTAGGATACGAATGAGAGACCTTCGAATAAGCCAAGATGAACAAGACATTCACAAAGATTGAGGCCCATTTGCTAAGCCCAACAGGCCCATGTAAATTTACCTCAACATTGGCGCCATCCGTGGGACTGGCATTCCAATCTGCTTGAGCTTGAAAAAAGCAAAGACATGGTTGACTCGCAACTATAAGGGGAAGGAGCCCAAAGGGTAGAGTTGGAGGGTACTGGAATGGGTTCACGAGAAGGACCCTTTGAACCAGCCCAACTGGCCCAAACGACTCCTTCTTCAGCTTTCATTAAGGAAAACATTAACATGTTAAGAACGATGATCAAGGAGCATGACCAGCAGGCCAAAGTAAAGGTGTCTCCAAAGAAGCTCTTTTGCGGTGAAGAAGATTTAGACATCTTAGGGACAAAGGGAATTTTGAAACGACTCTCCAATGAATCATTCGGCACAACCGGAACACGAGACAGATCTCATTCATCGGGAAAGAGCCTAAGAAGTTTGTCCAGAAGCAGGGTGTCATCACATCTAAGGAGTTCTGAGAGGCTGGAGAACAGAAGCAAGTCCAAAGCAAAATCTAGGGAAAGAGGAACCAAGTCCAGAGGGAAAAGGTCCGAGCCCAAGGAGGCAAGTCCGGACACCGACTATGAGGAAGATTCGAAAGATACCTGTGAGTATCTCATCACCCCTTACAAGAGACCTAAACCCACCCCTTTCACCATAAGGATCACTCGTTTCAAGTATCATGTGAAAGCCAAACTTCCAAGGAACGTGAAGGTGTATGAAGGTAGTAAGCATCCAGAGGATCACCTGGGCATCATCTCGACTGATGCGGAACAGGAGGAATGGCCCATGAAAATTTGGTGCAAGATGTTTGATGTGTTTCAAAAGCTTTAAATTTATAAAACTAGAATTACCGGTTAATAGATGGAAACACAAGGGTAAAAGTATAACCCGCGTATGTAGTATAATCTTTTTAGGTAAGACCAGGTCGTTCCACGGGATTGGGTATTCTTAGAAAAAGTCAATAATTTTATGAAAAGGGGATTATCTTATAGACTGTCATGATCTAAAGATAATGGTTTGATTCAATGATATAAGGACATATTTGGTTAAGGAACAAGAAACATTATGGATAAACTTGAGTAGATGAATGATTCACGAATGTAATTATAATCGATTTAAGAATGTTTAGTTACTTAGACAGATTATCTATTGTTCATAATGAAAAACCCTTTCGGCCTTTATCTTTTATTATGAAAAGGCTTTAAGTGTGATTCATGTTTGATAATGAGTAATATAAACTTGCTAAACCAAGTTCGTTAGAGATGTGGTTTAGCGTTAAACCCTTTTGTACTTAGGTTAATGTTCGTTTACTTAGCCAATCCTCACAAGGCTAAGGTCTAGTTGTCACAGACACACAACTTGGAAATCAATCACTTAACCGGAGTCTTTTGACCTATATCCGGGATAAGTGGTGATCAAATGAAGATTAAAGAGTCTAAGTGTAAAAGCATCAAGCTTATATAATTAATATCAAAAGTTCAATCAAAAAGTCAAGTTTAATCCATAATAATCATATAGCTCCTAACCAAACATGTTAATCTACTCAACAATCATAATAACAACACATATAACAATTATGATAAATCCAACATTCATATTATCAAAGGATAGAAATGTGTTTTTACCAAATTCCAAGAGCAAAGGTTCCAAATCTTACAACTCCCCTGTTTATAAGGACCTACATTAACTATAGTAACACTAGCAACTTCAACTTCCTAGAACTTTTCTTCTTTCTCTTCCCGGAAAGTGATGAAGGTGATGGTTAACCTTCAAAACCTCCTTAGAACTATTAAAGCTAATAGAATGGATGATGATTGAAAGATAAGAGTGGAATGATTTGAGTGATGATTTCCTCCAAAATTCGTGCTCTATTTATACTTGAGGATGGGTCTTCAGTTGCATAATTTGGGGGAGTGAAAGGTTGCACAATCATTGCAATCATTTATGATTTTGGAGTAACTGACGGAAAAGTGCACTGCACACAATAAATTGTGCGCCGCACTTGGTGATTAATTAACAGGCATTCAATTCTTGTAGAAATACGCCGCACAAAATACATTGTGCGCCGTACTTTGGCTTTAATCATTAACTCCTCTTTTAATTTTTTTTCTAGATCCTTCTTGTAACGACCGTTAGTGCTTTTAACTGGATTTATTTGCATCGTTAGTCCTATTCTTCACTTTTGGTCCTGAAATGAATATTACACAGCAAACAGGCAAAACTTTGCAATATTTCATGCGTTAAAGTATATATTTAGTGTATTTTCGACGGAGAATTTATGTATATTTGGAGAGTTATTAAATCCCCCCATACTTAGCTTATTGCTTGCCCTCAAGCAGTTAAAGCGAAAGAATTTTGTTTGGTAAAACAAATTAATGATCACAAGCAAAGATAACGCGACAAAGCAACTCACGAATTTTTTATAGATAAGATTCGCTCAATTTGGTAAAATATAGATAGTAAACGGAAGTCACTCATACGCGCAGTCATGAAATGTTTAAATTACCATAGGCTTGTACAAGAAATTAAATTTCACCGACATGACGTAAGCACCAAACATAAACGTCAAAAGAGGTAAAAAATTTAGTGATAATATTTATTATTTGTTGAGAAAAGTTTATAAATAAATCATAATCCATTTTATCCGTAATTTAACCAACTATTCACTTATATCATCCTTCTTCTTCTCATATATATATTTTCTTTTCTTTTTTTTGTTAATCACTTCAATTTTTCATTTGGGGAAACTTACTTTCCCCCCATACTTAAGATCAGCACACCTCTTTTGCATAAAATAGCAACACTTGAGCTCCTTAATTTGAACGGATAAAATTTCAGATAATTTAGTTAAAAATCTTTTCAAACAAAATTTATTGTTTACTTATATTTATATTTTTATCACTTCTTAATTGGTAAATGTTTATAACACGCGAACGTGTTCCTACTGCGGTCTCATAAAGATTTCAAGCACAAGTTCTAGAATTAACAAATCACCGACACACTCATATAATTTAAATCGATACCAATACTTCAGAAAAGGCGACAAAACTACAAATACACAGCCGTAACGACAGATGAGATATTTGTAATTGCTCACTCCTTAACTCGAGAAAGCTAAAGATAAAATCATCTTAGGTATCAAAAATGGATAACTGAATCCTTAAGATCTAATCCTTATAATTTTTCTGGGTAGAAAAAATATGCTAGTAATGTTATCAATCCAGAGTCAGGTTGCCTGAATGTGATCATTAAAATATTATTTTCAAAAAATTTCTTTAAGAATTTTCCTTAACTTTTCAGAATTTTTCTAGTTTATCTCCCCCCATACTTAACATGAGCATTGTCCTCAATGTGAAAATATTATAGATAAAAGATAAAATGGAAAAGTGAAATAATACTTTTCAATTGTGATCGATATTCTGAATCTTTTCTTCGCGCCAATTCGTCTCGCGCCTTTTCTTCCTTTTCCTGTTATGAATGTACATTGCATAGCACACGAAAAGTAATAATATTCCTAATAGATTAATAATATAAAGTATGATAATATTGTTTTAATGCCAACAGAGGCATTTTATACACCATAATAATAATAATAATGTTTTGAAAGAAATTATTTTCAGAACATAAGTGACCCAAAACATGCGGTCACACAACCAACTTGTGCCATATCGACACTACTCGTCATCATCCTGCTGCTGCAGATACTGTGGTGGCGGAGGTTGGTACTTCTCATAGTACTGGTCATACTGCGGCTGAGCATAGCCAGGCGGGTTGTAGGCTCCCTGCAGTGGAACACTATAAACCCCAACCATATGCTCAAATACTCCATGATACCTGTCCAAGTGATATGACTGCCTATACTCCATCCGCTCTATCATATCCTGACGTATCTCCATCCTACCTATCCTATTATATAAATCCTGCATAGATGCTCTCGGAGGTCTAGGAATACCAACTCTAGGCACACCTGGCTCTGGATCTTCTAGAATAAGTTTACCCTCAAAGTCGATCAAATCTCTAAGTGTAATCGTATCCAGATCTTTACAGTAAATTGGAGCATCTAAACTCCTTACCACATCCTCTGTCAACACCCTGCACTTCCTAGCAAGCTTTGAAATAAACTGACCACAACAAATTTGACTCTCTTTCTGAGTCCCAACTCCTTTCCTCTTCATCCATTTCGCAATCACCCAAGCTACATTTGCATACTTATTTTGGCGTCTAGCATCAAACATACTCAGAAGCCATAAATCATTCTTCTGAATCTTGTCATACCGAGTTATCCTTTGACACAAACCATAAGTGATCATTTTGTGGATCACCCTCAAAATTAGGTTCCTGATAGTAGAAGTATGACTCCTAGACAAACCAAGATTATCCTCTCGACTAATGCTTAACCAATAATCCTGAGCGTTAAAATGCTCATCACTACGCAAACCTCCTTCAAAGTAAACATTAAAACCCATTGCAGTGAATATCTTGTAAAATTTAGTACTTCTATCAGCCCTGATGATCTCATAATACATCTTGTCTTCTATTAGAATGTGTGTCTTCCAGTCAACTATTGGATATTTTGTAGATAATGATTCAACATTGACAGCTTCATCATCTCTTGGAACTATCTCTAAACAAAGTTGAAGTTTTGCCTTTTCACATCATCCTCTAGTTTTTTTTGCCTCTTGACACTTCTTTCTCATGTTCTTCACGCTGCTCTTTTATTACTAACATGTTGTATTTTTTCTTCTACTGCATTTAGTTTTCTTTTCCTCGCAGCTACCATTCCACCACCTTTGAATCAATAGGAACAAATGAATTCACCCTCTTCATTTCTTTGTCAAACAACATCTGAACTTCTTTAAAACTTTTGTTCTTCAACTGAGTGTCTTTGTATCCAGCCATGTTTCTCAGATAGGTAGGCATTTGATTCCTCTTTTGTGCTTTGGTTGGTGGTTTTCTTCTGACTTCTTCAGCTCTAAGCTTTGTAAAGTGCTTCTTCCTTTTGTCCATTAACTCTACAAACAATCTTGACCCCTCTTCAATGGTCAATTATCCCTGTTCTTCTTCTTGTAGTCTTTGAGCTAACTCATAATCTGCCTCCATCATAGCTTGAGTATTATCCTATGAAATTAAGTTAGCCTCATCTTCTCTTTGCCTTGCAACCCTTTATTCTTCTTCTAACTCAACCTCTAATTCTTCTGCAATTCTTCTAGCCATTTCTTTATCAAACTTATCCAGGTCACTTTTTCTTTCAATGATTTCTCTAGTTTTAATCATCTGGCTTTCCCTTGTATTGATCAGTTGGAAAGGAGGTACTGATTTTCTTATTCCAGACTCACTAGGTTCTTGCATAGTCACTCCTCTTGTTGGTCTAGTAGCAGGCTCACTAGATTTTTCTTTTGATCCTCTTCTTTTCTTTTCTTTTGATTCGCAACTTCACATCTCATAATGGTTGGAAGCAATTGTGAGATCTTCATCTTTAATAAAAGTTGTTGTTGTTGGAGGAGCACTTGGTTCAGCAGTACTAACAGATACACCAGCAGTAGTAATTGGTACACTGGCAGTAGTAACATCAATATCCTGATCATACCTCCCCTGAGTCTTTGCATCCTCTTGAAACTATGAAATATCTTCATCTTCTTCACTCCTCCCTTGTTTGGATGCATCCTCCTTGATAAGTGCTTAATAACATTTCGTTTTAACCTCTAAAAACGGCTTAAATGACCAAAAACATACAAATAACTGCCAAATATATGTTTGTTTTTGCATTTGTATGTGTACAGGAAAGTGGATATCAACAAAAAAGACAGAAAACCAATCCAAAATGACAAAAACCTGAGCATAGGAATGGAAAAGACTGTGCATAATCAAGGCCAAAGTCAAAAAAATACCAAAGTCAGAGTAATACTGGAAGATCAGCATCAAACCGGAGCCTGAACTAAAATACTATTGGATGCAATCTTAACCCAGTCTGGATGGCCGGGAAAGCCAATAGTTAATTAGTAAGACTGTGAAGACCAAATGGGCCCTCCATTCAATTTCAACAGCCCATTTGTGTGCAATTGACAAAGACTGTGAAGACTTTGAAGGCCCAATCCTAGCCCAGTTACAGCCAATCTCAGCCATTGTACACACAAAACCCACTTCATAACCTTATTGGGCTTGAAAAAGCCCAATAACATAAGCCTAACCCTTATTGGGCCCAGACACACTCAATTGGGCCCAATACAAGCCCAAAAGCCCAACAACAAAACCCAAGCCCAACAAAAGCCCATTAATCCTTTTTACAAAACTTTAGGGACTAAAGTTGTCATTTTTTAAAGTGTTTTATAAAAGAAAAGTGGTAAAACAAAGAGAAGGACTAAAACTGCCAAATGGCAGTTTTCTTTTTATAAATAAAACACAAGGGCTGTTTTTGCATTTTTCCAAACCTCTTTTATTTTCTTTTAGTTATAAACTAGAGGGACCATTTATGCAATTACCTTAAACCCCTTTTAACTCTTTTAGTTATAAAAACAACAAGGACTAAAGCTGTCACTTTCCAAACTTATGTATAACTGAATTTCGGCCAAGAAAGAAAATGACAAGAGAAAGAAAGTGTGAGGGCCATTATTGCCTCTTCCCCAAAGTTTCCTTTTAAAACCTGCGAACCACCCTGTACTGTAACCACCTTCGCGCCAAAACCATACCAGCCTTCCCCACGGTTTCTAGCTCCAAACCACTATCCCAGTACACTCACAGCTCACAACCCCTCACCATTTCCGCACCTGTACCCCTGCCCCTAATAAACCCTTCCCACTTGGAAATCACTCAACCCCGCACCCCCATTCAATGGTGAGATGGTGTACAAGGCAAATGGAGGGCTAGGATTGCTTGGAGAGACTTTGTATGCTCACAGCAAACTCATCCCAAGTGCAAGGAAGGCTGAGAGACCTCTATAAAAGAAGAGAGAACAAGCCGAAGTCACATATCCCGTTTTTACTTTCTTAGTATAAATTTTAATTAAGTTTGTTTTAAGATTATATTACTCAGTTGTTTTAAAGCTTTATGTTGTTAAATTTTTTTCTGTTTTAAATATAAAAAGTAAAGAGTTCTTTTGTAATTGCTTCTGTCGAAATTTGAAATCATTCAAGTTGTTGTAAATCTGTTTAAACATGTTTAAAAATGTTTAAAGGTTAATGAGCATCTCCTTATAACAAACACCCGATCTCCAAGTTTTAATTTACCTAAAAATCAGTAAAAAAATCAATTTTTATACTTAAGGGGGTGTTTGGTTTAGCATGCATAATGGGTCATATGGGGTTTGTGATGGGTTGTAACCACTCAGCCAACTTTGGCTGAGTGTGTAGGGTTTATTAAGCCTCTTAAATCACCACTTTTAGTTTGAAAATAAATTTTTAAGTGTTTTTTTTTTGGAAGAGACATGTATTACTACGCTAGTACTCAAATTTCCAATAAGCAATAAGTGGAGCTAAAACCACTCCAAGCTGCTTATGCAGCTTAAGCACACCATTTTTGTGCTTGTTGTGGTTGTTTCTAGCCATTTTAAACAGAAAACCCCATTTCAAGTCCCTTAAGCTCACCAAATATAGCCAAGTCTGTATGCCTGTGTTTTGGGAAAAGACAGCCATTTTTAAGGCCCATATTCAGCATTTTAAAAAGCCTTAAGCTCTCATGACTTTGGCAAATAAGGCTCATTGCATCCTGTTAATCTGTTTGAGGTTGGTTTTGGCTAAAAAGCTCATAAGAGCTTATTTCATAAGCCCAAAAAGCCCTTAAGCTTACTGTCTCCCACAGGGGGCCCACGGGGGGTTGCCTTAGTTCGCCCTTACCCTGGTGCTGAGCACCTAAACTCAGCCCACTGTCTACTTTATTTAGATAATTAAGCACCATGAATATTTTTGCTTTTTCATGTAGCCGATATTTCCCACTCTTAGGTTTTTTCCTGCTTATTCCTTTAGTTTGCTTTTTAGTGTAGCTTAATCTTAGGCTTTAAGTCACCTTTTTTCTGTTTTCTTTTTAAAACTGTTAATATAGCTTAAGTTATCCCCAGCTTATTTTAGGGCTTATTAGACTTCCATAGCTTATATTTAGGACTCCCCTCTCCCTATTTATCTGTCCCCCATAGTTGTAGCTTATTTTGTTAGCTTATATCCCAATAAGAAAGAAAAATAAGCCTCAGGAATCTTATTAAGCTTCTGGCAACCCCAAAAAGCTTATTTTCTGGCTATTTAGTGATTTCAGACATAGTGCTTATTATATAAAAAATTTGCCATTAAGCCCCTCTATAAGTTTGCTTTTTTGAGTTTTGTCAAATAAGCACTTTGGACTATCTTTGTAATCGGGGTCCACCTCAGGGACCAATTGTGTAATTTTGTCTTTTATAGTTAACAGAGTTAATACCCCTTGTTTGTTTGTTGTTTCCCAGTTAGTCCTTGTGTCTTTACTCAGTTAGTCCCCAAAGTTAACAACAGTTAGTTTTATTTAATTTAAATAATTAAATTAGGTTAAAATTTAATTAGTTTAATTACTTTTTATAAAAACAGTAAAATTTGGCATTTTAATATTTTTAGAATTGATAAACTTTTTCTTATTTAATTAAATTTTTTCAGAATTTTAAACTTTTATTTTTTGTCTTTTTCTATTTTCTTAGTTTTAATTAGTTTTTAATCTTTATAAATTCATAAAAAATCCAAAAATTAATAAAAAAATATTTTTCTTTTTTATAAAATTTTCTTTTGTCATTTAGTGTCTAGGAAAAATATAAAATTTTAGTTGGGGGGGTAGGCTTTATTTTCTTAAAATTTTCAGGTCTTAGACCCCGTTTTAAACGGGTGCGTTTTACCGTTTCTTTCGTTTTACATTCAAACTGACCTCCGTTTTTATTCTAGTTTTTATTTATTTTTCAAATTAAGTTAATTATAATGTTAATTGAATTTTTAATTTAATTTACATTTATTTTCTAAATTTTTAGTATTTAGGATTTCCTATAACAATTTTTTTGTTTCTCCCCGTAGTTTTTAAGATCCCCATTTCCTATAATCTGTTTCCCGTAGATTAATTTAGTGTTGATTTAATTATTTTAGTTGTAATTAATCATGTTTCCATCATAGATTCTCCATCATTCAATTCTCATCAAACCATGATTAGCTTTCAATTGCAAGCCATCGTTTGGGACATAACGACCCGGGAATATTCCTCCCGGAATCTTTTTATAATTGATTCTCTTGTGTATTTATCCTTTGTGATTGACTCTTTTGCCTTGGTCAGGGCATACGTCATAATCTGTATTAGGGTTGCTATATAAGTGTACGCTATCAAGCGAAGCAATTTTGGCGCCTCTCCAGGGGAGGCATTTGCTACGATTTTTTAATCCACTTTGATCTAACTTGTCTTATTGTTTAATATATCATATTAAAAAACACAAAAAAATTTTTCTTTTCTTTTTATTAGTACATATCATAATAAAAAAAAAAAAAAAAAAAAAAATAAATCAAAAATATAAAAAAAATTGTCCATAAAAAATTAAAAATCACTAATTGGGTAAAATAACCAAAATATAATAATCTCCCAACTAAGGTATTATCATAATAATTTCCGTGAAACTCTGAGTTTCCCTATCGAACCAAAGAATATAAAACTATGCTCTGTGTCACTTACGATATACGGCTCACCTCATTCTGAATAACTAACTATAAAGTGGGTTTAAGGAGAGTATGTTCTAAGGAACTTACTACCCGAAAGGAGAAATAACTTCGCGCCTATTCCCTACTCCTCCGCTCACTGTGCGTTTTTCATTCTGAAGTGCTACCGTAAAGTAAGATCGATTATTTGGCTTAAGTTGTCTATCTCTTGTCCGTTTAAAATAGATTGTGAATATATTTTAAATCCAAAAATCCAAAAAAAATTAGTGTAACTTCTTTTTTTTATTTATTTCCATTTTGTGCATGCGCACTCGATCTCAGTCTCGTGAGCAACGTCCTCCTCCACCAGAAGGACCGCCAGTTGTTATCGAACCTCTTCGTATAGAATACCCATTTCAGGAAGATCCTACCGTAGAGCCAATGCAGACACACTAACTAATGGCTCAATTGGCTCCAAGCAAACCCACCGAGGGTTAGCGATGACGCAATCCTTATGCCGAAATTGTGGGCAAACAATTTCGAGCTAAAGCATGGTTAATCATCTTGTCCAGTAAAACATTCTTCGGTCATGACAAGAGAAGACCCGCATGCTCTATCCGTTACTTTCAACCAGATCACCTCCACAATGAGGGTCCCCATTTCCAATTGCTAACTACGATTAAGCTATGGCTTTTTTCCATTCTCTAATCGAGGGAGCAGCCCGAATATGGCTAAAAAAGAAGCCCCCTCGATCCATTCAAAAACTTGGACGGATCTTGTATCACATTCATCAATCAGTTTCTTCCCTCCTTCTAACCGACGAATCTCTCGCAATGAGTATCACCATATTTCAGCAGGAGGGTTGCGATGAGATCGTTTTATGAAGCTTGGGATCGTTTTCAATGATCTACTTAGGGCCTGTCCACACCATGGATTCTCAGAATTAACATCAATTGATAGATTCTAAAAAGCTTTGAACATAAATGAATCAAGATTCACTTGAACTCCCGCACATGTGGAAAACTTTTTGGATCAAAATGTCCTCGCGAGATGTTGAAAAATGCATCGAGAGCAAATTCCAGAGGTTTTTCGTCAAACGCGAGCTAAGGCATTGTTGCCGAAGGTAAGTACGAACTCTTCCACCACAAGCTGTTTTCATTCTGATGTTGCTGAACTAATAGGATATTGTCCGAGCATTGCTCTTAGACAAGAAGAACCAAGCTTCTTGCTCCACTCCACTCCTGCACCTGTCCAAGCAGTTTAGCTAAGATGTGTTACTTGTCCGTGTGGCCCAATCTTCATCAGCACTGTCCAGCCACTCAATGGCAGACTTTATCGGCATACATTTCTGAGTATGGTCACAAACCGCTGCACTAATACAACCAAGTAAGCTCCAATTTCCGACCTCAAATGGTTGCAAATTCATATTAGACCTCCAGTTTTCCACCCTTCAGAACTCTCAAGCTAATAATGCTAAAACAATTTCAATCGGGAAAACTTTAACCAGAAACCGGAGAGAGCAGATTTCAACCAAAACAGAGTGAAATTTTAACCAGTCCAAATTCACAGTCAGAATCACTTCATAGACCCCAGGTTAATCAGCTCCAGCTTATCAAGCCCCCGTTCCTCAGACACACAGTGTCACCAAGAACGATTTTGACAACTACGTCAAGGCTAATGATGCGATCATGAGAAACATGCCAAAATAACCTCCAAACCAGGGTCAGAGCGCGCAAATCGAAAACTAACAAATTGAACAATCAAATGCAAATCTGACTGAATATGTTTTGGCTAAGTTTGTAACTGCCAATACCCCGCTTCTATCTACTTCAGGTCAGGGACCTCCCTGGGAACCCAAGTTCTACTACACCCAAGAGAAGACTTAAAGGGGAATCACTACCCGAAGCGAGTGTTGCGTATCAAGGACCTCCAATTCCTACTTCTTCAGATAGTGAAGCCAACACCCGAGGTGACAAAGGACCAATGCAAACCCTTCTTGTTCACAAAGTCTCGGCTGCACCCGTCCAACCTCCGGTAGGTCCTGAAAAAAAAAAAAATACCCAATCACAACACCAGTTTCTTGAGCCAACTGGTTGCACCTGTTGTTTGCTGCCCGTGCCAAAACTAAACCTTCAGTGTTCTCTTCCAAATCCTTCGAGCTGATAATGATAAGAGCCGTAATCCAGCTAATGAACAAATCGTCAAATTCTATGAAATCTTCAAAGATATAGTTTCGAGATAGCTTTTACGGATGCTCTAGTTTTTGAGCCCAAATCGCCTCGACTCTAAGAACCTTAGTTGGGGAATAAAGAGAAACTTACTAAGTGGCTCGAAACTTCCAATACCCTGCTAGCTCGAACTTCGATAATGAACATGTTTCGGGGTATGGCGGTCAACTTGAACTTTTACGACCAGGAAAACTTGGAGACCCGGCAAGTTCCCTGATTCCTTGTGAATTTCCAGGGATGGATGAATGTTAGCATTAGCCGATCACGGTGCCCTCAGCATTAATCTAATGCCATTTTCAGTCTGGGAAAAGCTCTCACTTCCTGAATCTAACTCCAGCTTGCATGCCACTCGAACTTGTGGGCGGATCGAATCATTTTCTAACCAATGGGAATTGCAAATACAATCTCCGTTAAAAGTTGTGTATTTCACTTTCCAGCCGAACTTTGTGGTGTAGATTTTGAGCAAGACCCCCCGAGTCCTTTTAAATTCTCGGGAGGTGCTTCTTAAAGACAGTCGTGCTTTGATTGATGTAACCCAAGGTTAATTAACTCTTAGAATAGGAGGTGAAGCATCAACTTACAATTTGGATCAACTTCGAGATAACTCGGGCCAATTACACTCACTTGACGGCAAACAAGATTGACGTCATTGATATGGCTTGGGAGGAAAAAAAAAATTTACTCTCAAGAAGGTTCTTGGTTTTTGACTGATATAATCGCGAGTGGAAATTCCCACTCCGTATTATGATCCAATTGTTTGCTACTTTCCTTTCTCCTACCCTAACTCCATATGGGGATATTGATTTCTTGCTTCTCAAAGAAGCCGACTCTTTCCTTGTCCTAGCAGATGATCCGGATTGTCCAGCATATAAACCATGTCGTAACTATGAATCCTGAGGGGACATTCTTATCTAGAAGCCATCTTGAATAGTAAATCCACCACTTCCAATGTTCCCCCTCCAAGTCAAGGAACTTATCTCCCAGAAATCCGAACTGAGCTTAAGGTCTGTGAAACTAATACAGCCAATTCTTCCGTTGATGAACCTACTGAGGTTGAACTCAAGGAACTGCCTCCCCATCTCGAGTATGCATTTTTGGAGGGCGACAACAAAGATTGCCCGTCATGTATTGCTAAGAGAGTTGGATGTTGAGGAAAAATCCGCTCTCATAAAGGTGCTAAAGTCCCACAAGCGAGCTCTCGCTTGGAAACTTTCTGACATTCAGGGTATCAACCCGGAATTTTGTACCCACAAGATTCTTATGGAAGAGGACTATGCACCAGCGGTCCAACATCAAAGAAGAGTAAATCCAAAAATCCACGATGTTATTAAAAAGGAGGTTGAAAAACTTCTCGAAGCTGGATTATTTACCCTATCTCTATCAACTCCGACAGTCCCTAGGGTAGCCCGATACATTGTGTACCAAAAGAAGGGATGAATGACTGTGGAAGTGAACGAGAAAATGAGTTGATTCCAACTCTTTGGTTACCGAATGGGCGAGTGTGCGATTGACTATCGTATTTAAATGAAGCCACCCCAAAGTCCACTTCCTCTACCGTTCATGGACCAAATGCTTGAGGATTAGCGGGAATGAAACTAACTGTTTCCTCGATGGATTCCTCCAGTTATTCCAAATCCCCCAGTGACCCCCGTTTCAAGAAAAGACACTTTTACTTGCCCATACAGGAACGTTTGCCTCTGCCGACCGCAAGCCTTCGGCTATGTCAATGCTCCAGGCACGTTTCAACGATGTATTTAGCAATCTCTCATGACATGGTTGAGAAGACGATGGAAGTCTTTATGGGACGACTGTCTCGGTCTTTGGGAATTCTTTCCAAAACTTGCCGTCTCCCGTTATAGCACCACATGCTTCAAAGGTGTGAAGACACCAACTTAATTCTTACCGGGAGAAGGCTCAATTTAGGCAAAGAGGCATTGTCCTCGCCATGAAATTCTAAGAAAGAGATAGATTTGACATACGCAACATCATGTCATCCAAAATTACCTCAATCCCACCACCGTCAAAGAATTAGGAGTTTTCTCCCTTCCTCCCCCCTCCACCTCCTTTCTCCTTCTCCCCTTTCCTCCCACCCCCCCCCGACGTTCTCTCCCCCCCCCCCCACTCTCCCCCCACTCCACCCCTTCCTCCTCCCCCTCCTACCACCACCCCACCTCAACTTTCTTCCCTCTCTTTCCCCTCTTTCCTCCTTCTCTCCTCCCCTTCCACTTCATTCTCACCCTCCCCACCCCCACCCCCCCCTCGCCCTTCCTCCCCTCCCCTCCTTCCCTCTCTTTCTCCCTTTTCCTCCCCCTCCACCCCTTCTCTTTCCCCTCTTCCCTTTCCTCCTTTCTCCCCCCTTATCTCCTCCTTCTGCTCCCCCCTTTCCTCTTTCTCCCCCCTTCCCCTTCTCCCTCCCCTCTCCCTCCCCTTCTCCCCCATCCTCCCCCCTTTTCCTCCCTTCTCCTTTCCTCTCCCTCCCTCCTTCCCTCTCCTTTCCCCTCCCTCCCTTCCCCTTCCCTCTCTCCTTCTCCCCTCCCCCCCCCCCCCCCCCCTTCCCCTCCCCCTCCCTCCTTCCCGTACCCTTCCCTCCTCCCCACCCCCCCCCATTTTCTCTTCCCCCGCCCGCCCCCCCTCCCTCCCCCCCCCCCCCCCCTCGCCCCCCCCCCTCCTCCTCACCCCACACCGCCCCCTCCCAACCCCCCCCCTTCTCCCCCCCCCCCCCGCCCCCCCCCCTTCCCCCCCTTTTCTTCTCCCCACCCCACCCCCCCCCCTTTCTCTTCTTTCTCCCCTTCTTTCCCTTTC
The DNA here is from genome assembly GCA_026074375.1 of Tanacetum coccineum. Classification (NCBI taxonomy): domain Eukaryota; kingdom Viridiplantae; phylum Streptophyta; class Magnoliopsida; order Asterales; family Asteraceae; genus Tanacetum; species Tanacetum coccineum. The sequence goes on along the minus strand of BQNB010015739.1, from coordinate 18,970 downwards.
CGTCCCCCCCCCCCCCCCCTTTCTCCCCCTTTCCTCATTCCTCCCCCACTTCTCACCCCCTCTTTTCTTTCTCTCCCCCTCTTCTCCCCTTCCTCCACCCCCTCCCTCACAGGGGGGGGGGGGGGTGCGGGGGGGGGGGGGGGGGGGGGGGGGGGGGGGGGGCGGGGGGGGGGTGGGGGGGGCCTCCCCCTCCCTTCCCCTCCCCACTATTCTCCCCCCCCTCTCCCCCCCCCCCCCCACCCACACACCCCCTCCCCCCCTCTTTCCCCTCCCACCCCCCCCCACCCATCCACGACCTTCCAACCCCCCCCCCCCCCCCACCCCTACACCCCCATCCCCCTCCCTTTCCAACCCCCCCCCTCCCCCCCCCCCCTCCCCCCCCCCTTCCTCCTTTTTCCCCTTCTCCCCTTTTCTTCCTTCTTCCCTTCCCTCCCCTTCTCTCTCACCCCCCCCACCCCCCCTTCCTCCCCCTCCCCTTTTCCCCTCTCCCCCCCTTCCTCCCTTCCTCCTCCCCCTTCTCCTTTCCCCTCCCCCCCCCTTCCTCCCCACCCTTCTCTTCCTCCCTCTCCCCCCACTTCTCCCCCCCCCCCCCTCGACTTTCCCGTCCCCCCCCCTCCCTCTCTCCCCCCCCTTCCCTCCCCCCTTCCTCTTCCTCTTCCTCCCCCCCCTTCCTCCACTCTCTCACTCCACCCCCCACCCCCCCCTTCCCACCTTCTCGGTCCATGGCGGTTTTTACCGGCGGTTCATTCATGATTTCCTCAAAAGATATCTTCCCTGACCAAATGTCCCATCTTCTCCTTGAGAAGAATACTCCATTCATCTTTTCCGATGACAGCATTCGAAGCTTTCCCCCAAACATGTGAAGGAAGATAGACTTAAACGGAAGCTCCAATCTGATTGCTCCAAAACTAGGGACCTTCCATTGAGCTTATGTGCATGCAAGCGATTTCGCCATAAGGTGGACGTTTTGGGGCAACGTCCATGAGAAACACTTTCGGGCCTATCCACTAATGCTAGTAAGACCTGATTGAAGCACAAACGTATTACACTACGACTGCAAAAGAACTACTTGCCATAGTGTAAGCTTTCGGAGAAATTTCAGGTCATACCTCATCAAGAACAAAAGCATAGTGCTGTAACCGGACCATTCCGCCCTTAAAGTACTCTTTGCAAAAAGAAGGGATGCCAAGGCATATTGCTTCCGATGGGTTCATCCTCCTCCAAGAATTTGACTTCAAAAAGTTTTGATACTAAAGGAGCCGAGAACCTCGCACCGATCATCTTCCAGATTGAAAACCCGTATGAAAACGTCAATTATCCCTAAGAGATAATGAAAGTTTTCCTCTTTTGAGACGTTAAATATGGTGACCTTATGTCTTGGAGATACTAGATCCCCGTGGTTTGCCCGACTTTGCAAATTACCACGCGGTAGATTCATTGAGAATGGCGGGTAGTCCACCCAGCAGAAAAACAATTTTTCAAAGATGTTAAACTCTATTTCTGGGACGACCCGCATTCATGTTTTAAAATTTGTACGATCGAAGTGATCAGGCGATGTGTTGCACGCAATGAAGCTCTGAGATTCTCTAGCTTGCCACGAATGGACCCACCGGGGACATCAGGGTGCAAGACCAACAGCCAAAAAGACGTTTGACTCCGGTTTCTTTCTGGCCCACCATCTATAAAGATGCCCAACGTGTTTTTGTCAAAAACTGTGACTCGTGCCAACGTCCAGGAAAAACATCACAACGTGGATGAGATTCCCAAAAACTTCCATCCAAGTTTGTGAAATCTTTGACATGTGGGGCATCCGACTTTTATGGGCCGGTTCCGTCTTCAACGAAGGAACAAAGTAAATTCTCTCGGGGCAGTCGACTATTTGGTCAAAATGGGTTGAACGCGAAAGCGCTCCCCACCAATGATGCCCGATTAGTTTGCAATTTCTGAAATCCTCCCCCTTCCCCCCTTTTTGCCAGATTTGGTGTCCCCGTTCAAATCATAAGTGATTACGCGGAACTCATTTTGGTAATGACCAGTTTGGCAAAGTCAGTGCAGAAATATGGAGTTACTCACCGTCTCTCATCCAGCTTAACAACCCACTAAACAAGTGGGAAGTGGAAATAATCAAATCGTGTCTTGAAAAGAATCCTGAAAGGACCGATAGGTGAAACCGTGCCTCCAGGTCGGACAAACTAGGATGATGCCCTATGGGCCCTTACCGCACAGCTTACAAAACACCCATCGGGTGTACTCCTACAAAGCTTGTGTATGAAAGCATGCCATCTTCCGATCGAGCTAGAGCACCAAGCCCCCTACTGGCCTTAAAGCAAGCAAACTTCGAATCCTAGTAATTAACGGGTGTTCACCGGAAGTTCATCCTCAATGAACTTATGAACGTCGAGATCATGCCTATGGAGAACTCTTTGATCTATAAAGGCAAAAACAAAGAGTGAGGCTCCATACTCCAAGATCAAAACCAGTGTTGTTCAACATTGGGTGATACGAGTCCTCCTCTTAATTCCAGATTTAAAGATTTTCTCGGGCAAACTAAAAACCCGTTGGAGAATGCCCTTTCCACCATCACTAGAGTATTTTTCCGTACGGCACTGTTGAGCTTTCTCATGCAACGAGGCGCAATGTTCAAAGTGAAAGTCATCGCATCCAAGCACGACTTTGGAGGGAATGTACCTACACTTGGTATTTCCCAGATCTCCAAACTTTTTTCCCCAAGGATCAATAAATCCTTGGACGGGTCAAGCAGGTCGCGACCTAAACAAGCGCTTCGGTGGAAGCACCCCCATGCTTATCCGTAGTTGTAATAATTGAAGTGTGTTGTGTAAGATAGCTTTCTTTTCCATTACCCGGTTTCCTTGTTATTGGTTGCTTATTGTCCAGGATTGGCCCGGATTGTGAAGACGCGTCTCAGATTTGTCATTCATCAAGAGTTTCACATCTTCAGCTTCAATTTGGAATCCGATATCCTAATCTTTATCGACGAACGTTTTATCTTTTTTTGGCATAACTCATAAAGGCCTTAGGATTAATGTAGTAGTACCTTCAAAAACATCGAGACAATTTTAGTTCTATTTGGGGTATCTTTGATTTGATTTTTTTTTTTTTTGCCTACATCCTTGTGTTACCACGTAAACCCGTTTTTTACCACCAAGATACCAAAAAAATGAAAAAAATTGATATTTTTTCAAAAATATAATAAGTTTTTGTCGCAGTTTTGCTTTTCTTTTGGTAGAATAAGAATAATTTTTGACTTGACGAGCGTGTTGAGCCCTAGCTAGTTCTTTAGGCCAAGCTTCACGAATTCTAATAGCTTTGAATTTTTAAAAAATGTGAAGAACAGAAATGATAGAGTTAAATATAAGTTTTATTAGTGCTATAGCATGATTCTTGTCATCCTAAAACTTATACGAGTAACTTGTGGTTTTCCTCTCTTCTCGTCTCCGTGAATTCTAATCCGCCATAATCATAAGACTACGTCAATTTATATTCAACCAATCAACTCATTTTTCAAAAAGCTTTCAAAATTTTGTAACTTGAGTTTTCAAAACAGAGATTTTGTAGTGTTCAAAAATAAATGCAAAGAAGCATGAAGGAAATGAGTAAATGCAAAAATGCATGAATATTGAAATTTTGCCAAATGAAGCATGCAGTTGATATTATGGAGTAATAAAAGAGTGTCGTGATATCCCACAGACCGCTAGCAACGAGGTGGTGTTCAAACATAAGACATGCTTGACTTTCTAGGTATTTGGTGTTTCGTGATATCTCACATGAGAAAGGTTCCTAGGTAGGGATTCAAACTAAAGAACCAATCCTTAGCCATTTTAAATAATGGTGATGATGTGATTTCCCACTACGCTACACGGGTAGGTTTTTCAATTTCAAACTAAGAACATACCGGTCGTTGGTTGTGATATCCTACTAGGGAGCGAGGCCTAGGTAGGTGTTCAAACTAAGCAACACATTCCTAGCTTTAAGAACTTATGAAAATGATAAATATGTTGCAAAAAGTTCTATGGTTTAAAATCAAGTTACAAGTACCTAATAAGTTGTTGCTTTGAGTCATGATTCATCTTGAATTATGACTATGAAAATAAGTTGATCTATGGTTGAGTTAAAACGAGCACACACATTCAAATCATATATCCATGTTGGGAGTAAAAAGTTCATAAGTCATAAGTATGAAGGCTTAACATCTAAACTTATATCGACAATGATCTTGTTTAACTGCTTAGCTTGGGACTCGTGAAAAATCGAGAACGATGAAATTATCCGTCAGGACATCCGTAGATCACTCTACGGACGCTTCTCATTCTATGATCCCAGTGTTAACAAATAAAGAAAGCCAAAATGAGAAAATCCAAAAATATCAGTTGTAGTTAGTGTAAATTCAGAAAATGGTGAAAACGGGGCTTACGTGTTTACTTCATAACATTATGTGAGGACACACAATACCTTAGTTTGGGGGATTTGATAAGTGCTTAATTACACATATCTTTTACCTTCAAAAATGAGCTTAAATGACCAAAAACAGACAAAAACTGCCAAATATATGTTTGTTTTGCATTTGTATTGGTTTTGCATTTGTATTGTTGCAGGAAGTGGATATCAAACAAAAAGACAGAAAACCACAGCCAAATGACAAAACTGAGCAATGAAATGGAAAAGCCTGTGCAAAATCTGGCCAAAGTCTAAATAAATGCCAAATGTCGGCTGTCAAAACGGAGCGGAACTGAAGAATACTATTAATGCAATCTTAACCCATCTGTTGGGCCTGGGAAAAGCCCAATAGTATTTTTATGAAGACTGTGAAAACCATATGGGACCCTTCAATCAATTTACAAACTGCCATTTGTGGTGCAATTGACAAAGCACTGTGAAGACTTTTGAAGGCCCGATCACTAGCCCCAGTTACAGACAATCAACAGCCATTGTACACACAAAACCCTCATCCAAACATTATTGGGCTTGAAAAAGACCAATAACACAAACCTGTAACAATTGGGCCACATTATCCAAACCCAGTGGGCCCAATACAAGACCTAAGCCCTACAATAGCCCATAACTACTTTTTTATATTATAAAATCACAAGGACCAAAAATGAAAATTTTAAAACTTTGTTTTATAATTAAAAATGAAAAAAATAAAGAAAAAGGGCCAAAATTGCCAAGTTTTGAAAGTTGTTTTATTAAGAAAAATAAAATAAATAAAACAATAGGGATGAATATGACAATTCCCAATCCTTTCTTCAACACCTTTTAGTTATAAAAACGGTTTGGGACCAGAATCTGTTCAATTCACCAAACCATTTTTTAACTAAAAAACGGGCCCAATAAGAAGTGGAAAAGAGAGAAAGAGTGGTCGGGGCTAAAGTTGCATCATCTACTATCATTTCGGTTTAAAAATGCAACCAAATGTGTACGCCCCCCCACTTGGCGAAAATACTTTTTCAGCCCAATTTCCTTGGGGGGTAAGCGCACTTTCACTCGTAACCCCTAGGTAATTAACTGAGGTTCATCCGAACAAGTGCCCAATCAACCCACCCTCAATCCCTATAACCACTTCCCTGCCAAAAAACACTCAACTCGAAAAAAAAACCCTTTCAATGGTTGTGTTGAAGACAAGGCAAGCCAATGGCTAGGGATTTGCTTGAGGATCTTTCTACAACCATAACAACCAGCTAGCACAAGTGGGAGCTACCAATACTTTCTATTAAAGGGGAAAGAGAGCAAGCCGAAAGTTCAACACACCCTTTTACCCTATTTTTTAGTTCAAAATGTTTATAATTAGTCTTTTTCTTAAGCAAGTATTGTAATCTCAGTTCAATTTTAAAAGTTTTATGTAATTTCTTGGTTTTTAATAAAAAAAGTTAAGAGTTTTTCTTAATATTGCTACTGTTGGAATTAAAGGTCCCATATAAGTTTCTTAATGCTATTTATCTTCTGTAAGAGTGTGTTAAAGTGTAAACACTACTAGTAAACACCTTTCTCAGCTTCTTAACTAAAAATCAGTAAAAAAAGTTTTTTATAAATTAAGGGATTATTGTGTTTTGGCATTGACCTTAAAATGGGTCAAATGAGGTTTGTTATGGGTCAAATGCACTCAGCCACTTTTGGCTGAGTGTGTGGGCTAATTTAAGCTAATTTAATCATAGTTTTTAGCTCAAAATTAAGTTTTCATTTCCCTTTTTAACTTCTGTCATAAATAGAAGAAATACAAGCCTCACTGAGAAACTTGCTTATTTCTCCTTATAAGCTATAAGTTTTATAGCTTATACAGCTTAAGTAGGTTAAATTTAGAATGTGTAGATAAAAAGTTTTAGCTGTTTTAGTCTTTTAAAAGTTTTTAAGCTCACTTTGTTTTGACAGAAAAATATAAAGGTGTGTTTGGATTATACTGTTTTTGACTCTTAAAGTCAATATAACCTTGTCAAATCTTTTTACTTAGTTGTGGTAGGTTAGTAAACCAAGTTTAGACCAAGGATTAAAGATTAGTTTGTAGTTATTCAAAAGTTAGAGTTTAAAAAGCTTCTTATTGCACCAGGGCACATTTTAACACTGTAGGTTTTAGATTTTAAGAATTTAAAAAGCATTTTAGAGTTTAAGGTTTTGTTGTTCTGTTTTAGATTCATTAGGTAAAAGAGTAGGCCTAAAAGTTTAGCTTTTCTTTGAGAAGATTGCACTTTGCATCAGCAAAGCAAAGTGCACCAGCAAGCACATTTTAACAGCATAAAATTTTTCATTTTACTTCTTTGATATTTTTTTCTATTTTCTATGAAAACTTTGCAAAACTTTTTAGCTAGATTGATTTTAGACAAGTAGGTTAGTTTATTTCTAAATTCTCAGCACCAAAGGCTTAAAAATAATCAGTTTAGCTTAATAGAAAAAGCTCATTTCAGAAATAAGCAAAGAGTTAGCACTTTTCAAAATCATTTTTTTGTTATTAGAGTTTAACTTTAGCTCATTTCTGTTCAAATATCTTTAGTACACATCTTAGTCTATAAATAGCATCTCTTGTTTTTCAAATTCATCAAGAAATAAGCTTGGAATAAGCTAAAATCCAATAAGTCCTTTAAATGCATAGTTTCTGTAACAGCCATGGATTTGCTTATTTTCTAGCTTATTCTTTGGGTAAAAGTCCAAAGAGCTTTTGTTAAAGTTGTTAGCATTAAGCTAATAAGCAACTTTGTAGTTTTAAGTTTCAGCTAATTCTCAAAATTTAATAAGCCAAAAATAGGAAATAAGCTAGGGTCTGTTTGGTTCTTTTCTCAAACTTCAAGGTTACCCGTTTACAATAGAGTGTAAATTTCTAGTATTTAGCCCGCCTACCCTTAACTTTCTCTTATTGCAATTCCTACCCTGTCTTTTCTATTTTCTTTTAATTTTCTTTTTATTATTAATAGTATTAATAGAAATTAGGTTAGATTTTTAATAAATCAAATTAGTTGAAAACTAAAAAGTAGAAATTAGGGCTTTTATTTTTTATAACTTTCTGCACCTTTGTAGTTTCTAAAAATCATTTTTCCATATTTTTCCACGGCGGGGTTAAATTTGTATATTATCAGGAATTAAAATAGAATTTAGCCAATTTCTTTTTCTTAGAAAAATCATAAAAAATAGAAAAATAGTTGAAAAATTAAAATTCTTTTTGCATTAATTTTCATTTTAAATCTAGTATTTTTTAAAAAATAAAAGAAAAATTTTAGTGTTAATTTTTAGAAAAAGTTTATTTTTGTTAATTAATTAATCTTTAAAAAATCATAAAAAAATCTAAAAATTAATAAAAAAATATTTTTCTTTTTTATAAAATTTTCTTTTGTCATTTAGTTTGTCTAGTGAAAATATATAAAATTTGTGTTATAGGCTTTATTTTTCTTAATCTCAGTTTAGACCCGTTTTTTAAGGGTGCGTTTTACCGTTTCGTTTCGTTTTTTTAGCATTCAAAAGACCTCCGTTTATTTGTTCTAGTTTTCTTTATTTTCAATTATGTTTAGTAGATTTAATTTGATTTTTTTAATTTAATTTAGCATTTATTTTTCTTAATTTTTAGGTTCCCGATACCTTATTCTGCTCCCCGTATTTAATTTAGATTTACTTTTAGGATTTCCTTATACCTAATTTTGTTTCCCGTAGTTTTTTAAGATCCCCATTTCCTTCTGCTCTGTTACACCGTAGCATTAAATTGGTTTTATTTATTTTAATTTTAGTTTTAATTTATCAGTTTCTTTATCATTCCAATTTCTCATCAAAGCAGGATAAATTTCAATTGCAGCCTCGTTGGGACATACGACCCGGGAATATCTCTTCCGGAATCTTTTTATCATTGATTTGCCTAGTAGTATTATATACGTATACTATCAGTCGAACCAACCACCTAAGGCAAGTTCTAGGTTTCCTAGGTTTAGGTGAAGCAAGTTTTTCTTTTGACCCTAACTTCTTAGATTTCTTGACTTTTGGCTTATGTTTCATTTGATTTGCAACATTTGAAACATTAGCATTTTGGTTATCATCACGAGAATTCATGCCATTTGCATAATTAAGAACACATACATCATGATTAACAGTAATTAAACATTGCTTACATATAGCACAAACAACTTTAGATTTATCATTCCGAATAGCAAGCTTAATGTTATTACATTCAGATGACATATGTTTTTTATTCTTAAAAAGCAGTAAATTCATATGGTGTTATTCTACTTCAACTTCATTAGTCTTGATGCAATGACTCTTAGACACAGAGGGGACCATGTCATTCTTTGTATTGCTCCTAGGCTTTGGTCTTCTGGTCTTAGCAGTCTTGTCTACTCCTATAGAAGATAAACCACTTGGAGTCAGAGAATTAAAATTTTTTAATTTGATGACATGTGGTTGTGAATAGTGTTGGGATTCTATCTAACGTTTTGCTCTAGCTTGGTTGATAGGCATAAATTTATATTCCCTAAAACTCTTAACAAGATTAATCCTAAACATTCCTGGGGCAATCACTTTATCATTTTTCAGAACTTGTGAGTCATTGAGGGTAGGTGCCAAGTTTGAAGTGACTGGGTTTGACAAATCATTCATCTCAACAACCTTAGGAAGAACCTTAGTTTTTGGAAGTGGAGTCACAAAATAAAGTTTCGTTCCCGAGGTTGATTGATTTGCAAACTTAGTATTCGCACTCGTACCTTTGGTGGTGCCCTTTTGTTCAGAAACTTATCAATTAAATTGTCTTATTATACTTAGTATTTTCATAAATCGTATCATTTAATTTGTCTTGCAAAGAGTCAGTTATGATTTTGGTTTGAGGCCCCTGTATCACATTTTTAGATAAATAAGGTCTTGATAAAGGGTCTTAAGCAATAATGCATGTTCTTTTGCATATTCTAAACTGGAATATTCCAAGGACACATTCTATCTTCAAGTTTTTTTTTAGACACAAATCAAGGGTATCTGATGCACATTGTGTATCAAGACTCTTACTTTGGAGATATCCCAACTGTAGATTGCAACGTTGGATTTGATGTTGCATGTTGTTGTAAGCTTTATCGTACGAAATTTTGTCATATTTGCATTCTTTACATTTTTTGTTAAATATTCATTCCAAAGTTTAGCATATTCATTTTCCTTTTTAATGATACAACTTTCAAACCTTTCTTTCGTACGTTCAAGCTCAGTTTGAGATCGAATGTTTCGACAACAAAAGTACTTTGACAATAGACATAATATCCTGACTTGAAACAACTGTCTAAGAGCACGATCATTTTATTTTTCCAAAAATATGATCTTATCAAGAGATTCGTCAGCTTCTTTTGCAAGAGATTTGAAGTCTCGAACAAATTTGGCTGCCTCTTTCACAAAATGATTTTCAAAATTTTGCACCCTAGCGTCAACTTGGTTAACGATAGGAGCAAGTTCATCCTTAATTATCTTGTGAAATTCTTGATAAGCAGGAGACAACCATTTGGTTATGTCTGCATTCATTCTATGTTTAATGACACTTTGAAGAGTTACAAACAATGGTGTCTTTTACCTCATTAAGAAATTTTCGTGCAACACTTAGAGTATCATCCAAAAATTCATCATCAGGTATTGAAAATGATTTGGAAATTGTGTTTGAAACACTGGTCGTTTGAAGAGTATTTGATAAAATTATACACCATCTATCCTTGTGGACTTGGCCTGTCTTTGAGAGTACAAAAACCTCAGAAAGTTTATTAATTTTTGCATAATTTGCCGGTTTTATTTTTTTGTTTAATTGTTTCATATATAAACGACTCTCTTGAGCAAGTTGCAGTGTTTTCTCTGAATTATACACAGCAGGAAGATAATGCTTTTCTAATAATACTTTGCCATTATACAAACTCTTTTGTTTATGCTGAGCTTGCTTGAGATAAAATGGATTTTAATAACCTAGAGCCATTTTTTGTTCAGTGTGTTTTTTAAAATGAGTATGGCTTAGGTGAAAGCATAATGCATCGTTTGGAATCGACTAGGCCTGTTTGAAACACCATAATATGTTAATCATAATTCCTTTATACTTATTCTCTGTATTGAATGTTGTTTATCAAGCTATAGTAAATCAATATATTCGCGTGTTTTGAAATCACTTTTTAACTTTTTATTTTCTTCTTGAATAAAAGAACAATTGAATTTTATTTTGAAAGCTGGTTATTTAGATTTGAAATTTCCTCATCTAAAGCCGTTATTTGTTTAGCAGAACTTAAGTGAAGAGCATTTATCTTTTTTGTAAGACATTGTTCTTGATAAACAGACTTTCTATAACCGGTTTCAAGTTCATCAAGTTTTTCCTTATTTATTTCAAAACTTTTTTCTTGACCTCTATATCTAGCAAGCTCAGTGGTCAAATCGGCATTCGTTTCTTTTTTGCGATTGACCGAGTTGACTTTCTCAACTTCAGCAGCTAAATTATGAAATAATGATTCATGGTATGCACTTGTTTCCTCAACATTTGCAGAATGTTGTTCTACTGTTCCCCCACCTTGTTCCACACTAGAAACCTCAGAAATAACATTACTGTCATTCTGTGGTACTTGGTGTAGTTCAGGAATGGGCTCGAGTAGCTCAGTATACTGCTCCTCTTGAGTAAACATATTAAATATCTCATTATTATAGCAGTTTTCATGAAGTTGTACCTCAGCTGATCTGTCTGTATCATAGACGGGAGCATTGTCAGACTGAGTACCCGACGTAGATGCTTGCTGCAGATTAGCCATCAAAATGCAGTTTGCATTGACTTCCTCAATCTCATCCAGATCCGCCGCAGCAGCCATCAAATCAAACTCTTCAGCTTGTAGTTGGATTCCTGCTTCTTCCTTTTGAGCAATCAGCAACTGCGTCTGAAGATAAGCAGCATCCCTTCTCCTTGGCCTGACTGTGCAATTCCTAGCGAGATGACCCAATCCTCTATAGTTGTAACACCTTATCTGATTACCATTATTCCTAATAACATTACCCTCAGCCCGTGCTGCTAAAACATTACCATTCCCATTTGGATTCTGATTAGTAATTCCCAGAACAACAATTAGCCCATTCTGATTTCTAACATTCTGAACACCCAGATTCTAAACTGCATTCTGAACAACCTGATTCTCGACATTCTGTACTGCGTTATACCCATTCAGATTCCCAACATTCTGCCCAGCATACTGTCTAAACTGATTCCCACCATTCCCTCCAACCATCTACATCTGTCTGTCTTGACCCATATTTATACCCGGTTGAGAAATCTGCCTATTATGAGGATTTGATGAAATTCTCTAGTTGTTGTTGGTTGGTGTTGAGTGGTTTAGTTTGAATGCCTTAGCCATTAGAACAAGTGCCATGTTCATTGGAGTTGTGGGATCTGTAATGTCTTCAAGATTTGGCATTGGTTGTTGCATGTAGTTCTGGTTGAATGATGGTTGTGGGTTATAGTTGTTGTTTATGGGTTGTGGTTGTTGCATGTAGGTACTTGGTGATGGTTGATCTTGGTGAAACACTAGATAATTGAAAGGATTGTTGGAATTTGCCATGAGTGCTAATGGATCATGTGTTTTTCCAAGTCGTTCAGCTCTTAGTTCGTTGACCTCCTTTTGATTGTACTTTAAGAAATCATACAACTGAGTGTAATCTGCTATATGCAAGTCCTTTGTTTGATGAACAATAATAACATGTCGACTCCATTCTGGTTGTAAGTTGTTTAGGAACTTGAGATTACTGCCAATCTTTTCTGGAAAGTGTTTGTTTCTCTTGAAATCATTCATCAATTTTGAGAAACGATGATAGTAATACACAATCGATTCCTCATCAGTGGAAGTGAACCTTTTCCATTCATTAAACAACTTAGCCTTCTTTTCTTGAATTCCAATATTGGAACCTTTCATCATTTGTTGAACACGTAACCAGATTTCCTAAGCAGTTTCACAACTATCAACAGCACCATAGATGTCTTCAGGAAGACCGAGAAGAATAGTCTGTATGGCTTGATCATCGGCTTCAACCTGTTTAAGCTCCTTCTTAGTGAGTTCATCGTCTGTCTTCACATGAAAGGTTTCATTAACAGGAACTTCACGGTCTGCATCACCTGGTTCAGGAATCATTCGTCTGACATAAGGACCATTCCTAATGGAATTGTAGATTAACTTTCCATTTGGTCTGCTCTTAGCATAACGGAGAAGACGTGATGACCATGGAACATAGTTCTCTTTGTTAAGCATAGGAGGACGGTTTTCGGAGCCGGTGGCATAAATGTCTTGTTGAGTCGACATTTTAAGCGTGATGTGAAATGATAAGTATGGATCGATTAAGTGATTGTGATTGACTAAGATTAATTCAAATGAAATGAAATTAATTTCCACGGGATTTTACAAATCTATGATTGGAAATCAAGAAGAAACCGTGAAAGATTAATTGAAGAAGTTAAGGTATGATGAATTAATTAAGTCCTTGTGAATGATTGAAGTTAAGTTTAGATGATGAGGTTTGTTGTTGTTAATTGATTGTCTTTAAAAGTTCAAGTATGTGAATTAAGCCCTTGAGAGTTAATGGTCCAAAGTTGGTCAAAGAATAGCAAGTCTCAACGAAGAACGATTGTCAAATCTCAACCAAGAATGTTTGACAAATCTCAATGGACAAATCGCAGTCTTTGTAACTTAGACAAAACGCAATAAGAGCAAAACGCAGTCAACATGAGACAAAACGCAATGAGAACAAAATGCAGCCTTTACTAGCAAAACTCAATGGTCAAATCACAGTTGACTTAGACAAAACGCAATTCTTGAGAAAATTTTGGCAGCATAACGTTTAGATGTGCTAAGTAAAAGGTCTTCAATGATCAAAACGCAACACCAAAACGCAGTGAGAGGCAAAACGCAGTGAGGAGACAAACCGCAGTACCAAAACGCAAGATTCGAAGACAAACTGCAGGGCTTCAGGACAAAACACAACGTCACTTTCAAGCTAGTACACAAGTCACTTTCACCTAGTTTTGTCCCTATTTCACCAATGGTAAACAAACAAAACACAAGGCTTAGATCTAGGCAAAACGCAACCAAGATTTTCCTAATTTGACACAAACCGCAACCAATAATTTCCTACTTTACACAAACCGCAAAAAGAAGATTTCTTTAATATTCCAAATAACCCACCAAATAAGTTGTAGAACACCAAGAAATAGTGTAAGGGATTGTTCTAAACACGAAAGTACACGACTTTGGCAAATCAAACCACAAACAAAGCTCAAATCTTGATTTTTTCTTACAATTTTTCGAACAACAAAAAATAAAAAAAACAAGACTTGTGTTTGATTCTTGTAAGGACATGTTTAGGCTACAAAATAAGCTAATAAGCTTGAGCTTAACACACCAAGAGAATCAATAAGCCAAAACAAACTCCAAACCGTGGGTTTTAAACAAAGACAAGGACGAATTTAGAAGATAATAAGCTCGAATTTAAGCACCCAATAAGCTACACAATCACTAGGTAACCTGGTGCTTTGATACCACTTGTTACTTATCAATTCACACACAAACACACGAATTTGCAAGAGAAAAACTAGAGAGAGAAATAAACAAAGAAAGTGGTTACTTCAATAAGAGAGAAAAATAGAGCAACACCCTCTCCACACTTGGAGAGGGCTTTATATAGTTATGTACATGGGCTAGCCTTGGGTTTAAGTGGGCTTCCAAGGCTAGGTTTGATCTCTAATGGGCTTAAAGCCCGTAACTAGGCCCAATTAGCATTATAGAATTCCCGGGAATATACACTAGGCTATTACAAGGTTCGGGAGTCTTAATGACCATCACTTCTCAAAATACTAGGTCTAACAAAAAGTAAAATGTGCAATATCTAAAATTTGTAATTTTCTTGTAAACCTACAAAAACCTATGATTATATCATCACTTTTATCCTATCTTTACTGTTTTCATAGAGTCAACCCTAAAGTTTCGTTGTATATATCATTATCCCACCGATTTTATGCTTGGTGTAGTTGTCTTTGTCTTTGATTTACAGGTTATATTTGATGAGAAGAAGCTTGGAAGTTCTTAGGAAGTTTCATATGACGATTCTTGAAGGATGATTTAACCAGTTATCGCATATTTCTTCTCCATTATTGAGCAAACCAGGTGAGTACTAGTATCTTTTACTTGTTTTCTTTTCCCTTTATTCGTTTTACGGGTACTTTTAAAGAACATTGGGGACAATGTTCAACTTAAGTGTAGGGGAAATAAGCCTTACAAACTATTCCTTCAATTATCATTTGCTTTGTCCTTAAAATGATGGGTAATATATCAAAACATAGTGTAAAAGGTAATTTTAACCTAAATTTTTAAAAAAAAATTATAACACATACCGATGAAAACCGAGTATTACTTGCGTCTCATGGATAGGAATTTATATGACTAGCAAAAAAACCCTCAGAATTCCACCTCAAAAATGTGAGGTTCGCCTTTAGATCTATAGGAATTCAGGTATCCATTTTTGATACCCAAGATAGTTTATACCTTTAGCTTTCTTAAGTTATGGTTTAAATGCAGTCATATGTGTCTATTCCATCGTTACGGATGTGTACGTATGGTCTTTATAGCCTTTTTCTGGAGCATTTGTATCGGTATTAAATTATATGAGTGTACCGGTAGTGTATTAAATTCTAGAACTTGTTTTTGTGATGCATCCCGTGACCGCATAGTGAGTATTAGGATTTGCTAGATAAGAGGCACTAGGATTGTTAGCCTCAAAATATTGAGTCGAACAATGGAAGTTCGTTCATAATTATATTAGGTCTCAGTCACTAAATTAATATACGTTGTATTAGGCTAGACGGGTAAACGGGCTCCTATTTGTAATCTAATCGGTCACGTGTATCGGGCGAAAGCCCAAGTAAACCTGAGACCGGCCCATAGAATTACTAAAAGCATGCAAGCCTTTTAGTATTAACTATAAATACCCCTCTCCAAGGATGGAGAGGGTGTTGGTTCATTTGTAAACATTCTCTTACAAGTTAATTTCAACCATTCTCTTTCATTTTCTCTCTCTTGTTTCTCTCTCTAAACTTCTTCTAATTTCCTTCTCTTTTCTTCTTGAATTCGTGTAACTAGTAATGAAGTGAAGTGATTATGGGTAACCGACATTTGGAATCAAGAGCCTCGGGTGTTTCGTGTTTGATTTGTGGATTAAATATAAATTTCGTGGCTTCTTATTAGTTTTTCTTCTTGGT
>BQNB010015738.1:0-72745 GCA_026074375.1 Tanacetum coccineum | reverse complement strand
TTCTGACTTGAGCCTGCCTTGTGGATCATTAAGTGTGAAACCATGTGGATTGATGAGATCCACCATTACTCTTGGATCCCCAAAATTGTGGTCTTTTATTCCTCCAAGAGTAACATGCTGAGGTCTTAACAGCAGTACCCCGTCGTCCATTATGCATATACATAGGCTCATATACGGTAGGCCAATACATGGTATTAAAATGTACAGAAGATGGTCTAGCAGCAGGATTAAGCCAACCAGCAGAAACTGGTCTACCAGCAGAAGTGACTGCTGGTCTGTTTCTACTAGCAGCAGGATCAGATTCATCAGCAGTAACAGATGCTGACGAATTCCTTCTAACAGTAGAAACATATGTTGCTTTAGATTTACAAGGGACAGAGTCTACACAATTATAAAAGTCACAATCTTTAATCAAATGCAATTTACTACCACAAAAACAAAACATTTCTTAACAGCACAAAATTGTTTTTACACACAGTCCTATTGTTCATTCCACCTTTATTCAAATATCCTGGAGATTTACATTCTACGAACAAGAAAATCTAGGACTGCAGTAGTGGAATTTGGTCTTCAAATCAGTCTCTGGCAAAGTCTGGATATCACAGCAGGGGGAAGTCTTTGGTCTTGGTCTTGAGGCTTGAATCACAGGATGCATAGGTCTCTGAGTCTGAAGACTTGTCACTGTTATCACAAGAGACAAAGTCATTAGATTCTGAAATAGTATCAGAAGTTTTGTTATCAGACTTTGAACCATAACTTACCTGTGTTTCCTCTATGTCAGACTGGTATGGGCTGGGCATATAAGTTCCAGTTATAGGAGGAGGAACAACATGCATTTCCCCAGCCTGCAAAACTTGAGTAAAGAGGTTTAACCTCCTTGTCAACAGGGTTTGGGTAAAAGATATAGGTGTGGGACAATCAAAACTTATCTATCCCAAAGTACTCTTGAAATCCTAGGCCAATTTTAGTTCTTGTAGACGTAGAGCTATTTATCAACTTTTTCAAGTTCTTGGAAGACTCCTTCCACTTATCAAATCTAGCTAATGTTGCTTCATACTTAACTTCCCATTCTTTCTTTTCATTTTGTGCCTGATCATGTAATTTTTCAGTATAACTCAGTGTGTTAGTGGTGTTTTCTAGATTAGCAGATAAAACCCTAATCTTTTCTTCTAATGCAATCTGAGTTTTATGGTACCAATCTTTTTGTGATTCTAATGTTTTAACAGCATGCTGATATGCCTGAACTTTAATGTAAACTATCATTTTACTATCTATCAAGATTTTTATTCATATGATTAAGATCATTATTTTAGAATCACAACCAAGGGGACAATTTTGTACCTTAGGAGAAATTCCCATCATAGCAAACTCATCAGCAGCATTAGAAATACCAGCACCACCATTATCAGCATGAAGTCCAGCCATCATCCCATATACCTTCTCAACCTCACCAGTCTTGTTTTCTGCCGCATGATCTGACCAATTTACCATGGAATCAACCTGAGACCAAATCTTTTGGTTCGTCTGAACTTAACTTCTGTGAACTTAAGGCAGAATACCCTAGCCTTATCATCAAACTGTCTTCACTATCACTCCTAGCAAAATGTTCCCAATTGAAGACATTTGTAACACCTAACTTTCCTTCTGTCAAAATCTGGCAGGTTGCTGAGTTGTTGTAGTTCATCTTCGTCCTTGCTCTTCTTTTCAAAACTGTTAATCTCAGGTGAGCATAGCCATTTGCCTTATAAGTCCATTTCTTTCTTCTCCAACTGATCAACCTTGTCAAAGTTTCATAGATCATATCTGATCTTATTCATTCTCAGCAACAAAAGGATGCAAAAACACATTCGTAAGTTATCAGAATGACCTGATGTCTGAGAAATGATGGAACATTACGTGTGATCAGAATAAGTAGACTTTGCGCCAGAGCAGGTAGTCTTTTTTTTTTTTTATATGAAAGCGAATGAGTGGAGCAACAGCAACTTCACACCTATATCTATGACCAATTCTGACATCAAGTTCAAGTGACCTTAGTTTGTTATACAGGTCATCAAAACACATTGACTCAGGCCACCTCTTGTTTTAATGCCAAAAGGCAACTTGTGGACCACGAAGAAGGAAGGGCTCTTAGAAACTTCAGGTTGATGTCATCATTGTCTGGCCTTGCCTGCACTTGATTCAACTGACTCAGAATCTTCTGAAACCTGTCATAACCCTTGTGTAGGCCTTCTTCTTCTGTCACAGAGAATTCTGCAAACTGCTGTTTGAGCATAGTCTTCTTCATCTTCTTTGATTCTTCATTTCCACCAAACCTAGCCTTAACTGCTTTTTTTTTTTTTTTTTTTTTTTTTTTTTTTGTTTTTTTTTTTTTTTTTACTTTTTTACATTGTTTTTTTTTTTTTTTTTTTTTTTTAATATTTTTTTTTTTTTTTTTTTTTTTTTTTTTTTTTTTTTTTTTTTTTTTTTTTTTTTTTTTTTTTTTTTTTTTTTTTTTTTTTTTTTTTCCCATCGAGATATCCCTTGGCAGCATCATAATGATGAAAATCGGGCATATGATCTTCAGGTTGTGCATGAGCAACAAGGTTACTCTTTATTCTCCCTTTGTACAGACAACATGTTTCATAAAGGAGAAACATGAGGGATGAACAATGTATTTCCTTTTGCATCTTTTCCCAACTTAATTTAGAATGTTTTCCCTTGCTGAACAATCTCCCAAAGATTATGATCAGCATTCTGTATCCAGTACTCCATCTTCATAGCCCATATCTCATATTTGTCCTTCTCCAGATAAGTAAATTTTGCATTGTTGGCAGAGATAGAGGCTGTTTGGAACTGTTGAAACTGTTGTGACTGGACATTGTTAGGGTTGGTGTGAGAAGGTTGAGTCAAGTGAACAGCAGGTTGTGAAAAGAAAGATTGATTCGGTTGGGAGAAAGCAGGTTGTGAGAAAGCAGGTTGAGTGTATGTAGAGATCGGTTGTGTGGGTTCAGGTATGAAAGAATCAGATGTATCATCTTGAGTGAATGAAGGTGAAGCAGATGGATTAGGCATGAAGGTATCATCTTGAGTGAATGAAGGTGAAGCAGGCATGGGTTCTGACATTGTTCACGGTTATAGAAACAAGGTTTTGTTGTGGTAACAAGTAATTCTTCTTTATCAGAACCCTTCTAGAAACTTTTTGATAGATAAAACATTATCTAGTGATTTATTTGCAAGTTACTTAGTTGAAGTTGGTAAATAAATGGTGTCAACTTGTATGAAATTGTGTATTGTTATATTTTCTAGTGTACAAAGTGTAAATAACATTTACTTGCCTAAAGTTTAATAAACTTTTAGGTATTGGGTACAATCGTGGGTATT
Source organism: Tanacetum coccineum (assembly GCA_026074375.1). Classification (NCBI taxonomy): domain Eukaryota; kingdom Viridiplantae; phylum Streptophyta; class Magnoliopsida; order Asterales; family Asteraceae; genus Tanacetum; species Tanacetum coccineum. The sequence continues at coordinate 69,385 of BQNB010015738.1, read as the reverse complement.
TGTGGAAACGTTAATAAATTAACGTGCTTCCGGGTATGCTTAAACGTACATTTATCGCGAAACGTATTTAACTTACGTAACCAATAAAATAAATGAACAACGACCATAATTATTATCAAAATAATTATACAACACACGATTGATGTAAACGTTTGATGGTTTAATGCCCATTTACATTAAACGATAATATTTGGCGTACGTAATTTAACCTATCGCTTATGATTTAAAGTGAACACGTACATTACAAAAGGTACATTGCGGATTTATCGACGTCGTCAATGACTTGAAAACACGAGGTGTTATACCTCCTGTTTTTCCATAAAATGCCAACTCAAATCTTTTATCAAACACCTTTAGCCAAGGCCGAAACATCTTTCTAAACCTAGTATGATCATACTTTCAACATACCAACAAAAAAAGGTAAGCATTTATAACAACCCGCAATTTTCATAAATGTAAATATCCATCTATTAAGTTAGATGATGTACAATCTATCAATTATATATGAACTCACCTTTTTCAAGGAAATTTTTCACTTTATTACATTACATTACTTTGCCAATATCTCAATATGCAATATAACCTGCATAACTTAAGTTAACGGACTCGGACAACCTACATATGGCAATCCTATCTTCATATATGTCAAGCAAACATCATAACATTCAAGTCAATATCATAATAAACATTATTACAAGAAACATTATTACCTATAAGATACCATTTGCCACATCATATCAAATCGGGCTTAAAAAAAACCATTATCGGCATGCCCTAAACCCCCAACCTCAATAAAAGATTGACATCCTAAAGTGAATGCACAAGCTACTAAAGCATATGTACAAGTAATATAACATCTCATCTGAAATATATAATCTCTTTAAATCAAAGTACAAGTCCTTAAAAGCTCAATGCATAAGTCATTAAGCTCAATCCCTAAAATAGCCGTTTTACCTCCGTTTTCATCCTCATCTCTTCACTATCACTTATGTTCAAGCTACTATACTCATTTTACAATATATGAACCCTAATTATTCCATACATAAGCTTTCATACATCTTTTTACACTCAAAACCCTAATTCAAAACCCTAAACCCTAAAACCGAGCTAGTTTCTAAACCATGACCCGTTTCTTGATTTTTACCCATTGTAAACCTAAACCAACTCTTAAATAAGTTATAATAACATGAATTACAACATCCTCAATCATACTCCATCATCATTTCATCATTCTACTTCAATTATCCAAGAAACGAATCCAGAAAACCCTAATTGTGCCCTAATTGTGACTTTGACCCGTTTTCTCATTTTCTACCCATTTTAACTCAAACCACCTATCAAATCTTGATTATAATCCTTAATATAAGTCCTAGGATCAGTAACCTATCATTCCTAATCAAATGTATACAAATTACAAGCTAGAAAACTCAACCCGAACCCTAAATGAGCCCTAGTGAACCCGAAACCAAAACCCTTGCAAAATAACCCATTTTAACTATTTTTCTTGCAATCAAGCACCTCCATGACTAAGCTACTTCATTCCTAAGCAGCTTACAAGCACCTCTCTTCAAATATCTTTCATTTATATTGTTTAAAAATCACAAAAACTTCTTGTTCCTTCTAGTGCTTAGCCGCGACAAAGAAAGAGAGCAACACCTCACCAAAGCTACTCCCTTGCTTATACAACTCATATAATAGATTTTCCACATCCCTAACTAGACCCTCTATGTGTCAAAACCAGATCATAAGCTTTGCTTACTCTTTGCTACTTCAAATGAGTATAAATAGGGACATAGTGTGTTCATTCCAACTTGCACCCACCATCTTCTTACTATAACCCTTAAGGCAGCAATCCTTTGCTCCCATATGATCCTAGGATCATAAAAGACGTTCAAGAAGCAAAGCATTGAAGAAAACGAAGCCCGAGAGTCGTTACTCTAGCCATACGAAGCTGAAAGTCCCGATTCTGACCCGTTTCTAAGCCATAAGCTCAAACCAGGTTCTCTAAACTTATAATCTGCTCATGTAACGTTATAAGGTTTATATGATCTTGCTAAAATCATAATATAAAGCTTTGAACTGAAAAACCTAAGTGTTATGCCTTTTTGATCTAAAACCGTACACCGAAACCCTAATTTTATGTTTTTACTTAAACTATGACTAAACTTGGTAACTATTGTTATAATCTATCCTAATAGACTTAATAATGTAAAATCATTGCTTTTGATAGTCATGAAAGAATTTGACCTCAAAACCCACGGGCGTTTTTCATTGAACCCTAATTTGACACCGTTTTAACCTTTTAGCTTAACAATCGTTAAATAAACTAGTTGTTTAATCTTTAGTATTTTAAGGTATTATAACTTATAAATGACTATTGAAATGTTAAATATAAAGCTTTCAGTGGCATATGGATATGTTTGTAATTTATAATCCATGTAAGGGGTATATATCGTAAATTCATGAAAACTTAAAACTAAAAAGGGACTAAAAGTGACATTTTATCAAAGTTATACTATATGGGTCTATTATTCACTTTTCAAATTACAAGGTTTACCTGGTATAACAATAAAATTTAAGGACTAAAGTCCCGTAAAAGTGCAAACCCCAGGGGTCTACCTGCAATTTTTCAAACCCTAGGGTCTAAAATGTAACATTTTGAAAAAGTATAAAATCATATTCAAAACATTACCAGACAATAACTTAAATTACGCTCCTCTGCTTACATCTCAGATATTGAAAAAAATCCTTAAAACTGATAGAGCGAGTGAGAGCGTAATCCATATATCATCATCCTCGATGTGCTTTCAAAAAATCATGTCCCCGGATCCAATATCATTACCAACATACTAGGGGCTTTCATATTAAGAAGTTTCATCTTGGAACTTACATTCTGTTCGAGTTGTTGGTTTACGATTTAAAGTGCCCTACCTCTCCACAAACGATTACTATGAATGACTTCTAAACTATGAGAGCCCGAACTGGATTAGTGGGACGAACGGTGTTATGATAATTTTTATATCAAAACCAACATCGATATCCAAAAACTTATATATACAATCAAACTAAGACTTGCCATATATTAACCCAGGTTGTCTATGATTGCCGTGTTGAAGCCGTTACATTCATTCCCTATACATTAGCTATCAATTTCCCTATAACTGTTCAGGTGAGTTCATAGCCTCGCTTTTCAATTATTTTATAAACCCACGAGGGAGATACATGCTATAAACATGAATGCAATTATTTCTGACACACACACATTCGGAACAGTTGCATTGCCTTAAGTAACCTTGCTTTGGCCTTTAAGTGTCCCCTTAATTCAGGGAACCGATAATTACTCTCGGTGTAGTGAAGGCGTGATATGTTGTGAATGAGGAATATTTGGGTTGGACCGGCCCGGTTGGTGTATCCAGTAACGATTGAACAAATTTGCACATCATTTAGAATCACGGCGGGTATTGTGTCGTAGAGAGGGGTGTCGGGCGGGTAGGGGGGCAATATTTATCATATAGGGACCTATAGGGCATCGGATTTATAGCTTAATGCAATAATAAATTTTATGTTTTCATACTGGGGGGTTAATATCAAAACCGTAATGCCAAATATAGCATTGGCATGTGTCAAGGAGTGATATAGCTTTAACCTATGAGTTCACTCAACCTTTGTGTTGACTTTTTAGCATGTTTTATCTCAGGTAACTAATGGCACGAAGTGACGAGGACACGAAGATGGAAAAACTGTTATCATTCAAATGTTGTATTTTAGATTCTAGAAACCTCTTTTTTGTACAAATTCTGATGAAATAAATGAATGATAACTTTACTTTAAAAATGACTCACAATTTTGAATCGTTCTTATGATTATGACCATGTTGTACCCTTTGAATAATACCTCAGATTAGCTTTCGCAGCTATATGGTAAAAAGGGGGGTTACTGATTTGGTATCAAGAGCCAACGTTAAAGAGAACAAGGTTAAAACCTTTAACTATAACTACTTTTTCTTTTCCATCAAGAAAGTCCCCGTGCCGCTATATTCTCCCGAATGGAATGTAAAGTTAACAAAACGACACAACATATACTAAATAAGATAACTTATTTATTAAAGCAAAAAGACGATGTCTTCCCCCGACCATCCTACTGCTAATTTGGAGGATGCCTTTCTTTCCAATGTCCCGCAACACCAACAATCGTTACAATAATCATCGACAACAGAACCGAAGGCAAGAAGCTGGTAGAGCCTATGCTGTTACTTCATCAGAAAACGGTAGGTATGCCGGAGATCTCCCTCTGTGTAAAAGGTGCAATTACCATCACACCGGACCCTGTACTGGTAGGTGTAATTAATTGCAACACAAGAACCACCACACACACACACACACTTGCCGAAGCAAGAAGCCAACCACTGGAAGTATCACACCTAGTGGACATGTGTTTGTCCATGCCTGTGGTGAGAAAGGACAACTACAACAAATCAGTGCCAAAAGACCAACATTAATGCCAAGAAAAGCCTACATTGCTGGAGATAAGAATGCCCAACAAGACCCCAACATCGTTACGGTGAAAGTTTCCCTAAAATAGCATTTTAGTAGGGTATAATTTAATTCCGGAGCTGAAAGAAGTTTTATATCCTTATCGCTTGCCTCTATGCTAAATATTTCGTCTATTACAGTAGATACCTTTTATAATAAGAAATGGCTTATCGAAACTTATAGCACAAATACTGTTATTAAAGGCTGCAACTTTAAACCCTGGCTAAAATCAACCTTTTTTGAAAGTCTATCTCATGCCAAATTAAACTTGGTAGTTTCGACGTAGTGATTGGTATGGACTGGTTATCCTAAATATCCGGGCCAAAAATTCTCTGTGACGAAAAGTTGTTCACATTCCTATCGACTGTGAAACTCTAATCATACGAGGTGATCCGAAGTAAAACACGACTAAATCCTCATATCTTGTAATAAAAAAACCGATAGGTATTATATCCCAGGGTTGTCAAGTTTCATGATTTCAAGTAATGGAAAGAAATCAGACGGAGAAGAAACTAGAAGACATTCCTGTAGTCAAAGAATTTCCAGATGTCTCCTGAAGATCTTCCTGGTATCCCTCCATCGCCAAGTAGAATTCCAATTGACTTTAAATCCCTCAGACACAGTCACCTGTACTCGAACACCATATAGATAGCAGCTCCTTCAGAAATGCAGGAGTTGTCTAATCAACTTCAAGAAACCAACAACCGATCGAGGTTTCATTCGACCAAGTAAACATACTCCTTGGGAGCACCTGTCTTAAATTTGTTTAAAAAAGAAAGACTGGATCTTTCAGAATGTGTAACGATTACCGAGAGTTAATAAACTTACTATATCTCTATCTCACGTTCCCATTGCTCAAGATCGATGACTTATTCGATCAACTTTAAGGTTCAAGCTTTTACTCAAAAATCGACTTAAGATCAGGATATCATCAACTGAGAGTAAGGGAAGGAGATATTCCTAAGACTGCTTTCAGAACGATACCGACACTATGCGATTGTGCAAGACATGCATTAAATGGTAGCTCAACCACCCATTTAATGTTTGCCACATAGCTAGGTTAAAACTTGTAAACCCTAATCCCTTTGCCTATAAAATGAAAGGGATTCCCAAAGTAAATGTAATGTGATACACATTGAAGAGTTTATTTATCTCTCAAACAAACTAACTCGTACCACTAAAAGCTGAAGCTTTAGTTTGGTCATAACAAGTTTGTTTTCTTATCTCATAACTTTGGTTAGAGAATAAGTTTGAAGGAGATAACACCCTAATTTTCATTCAACCACCTTGCTATTCCACAAGCAAGGTATGTCATAGATTCTTTATTTGATTCTAATAAAAGTCTATATGTTGAAAAGTACATCTGTGTGTTTTAAACTTTTTCTTTATATTGTTTATATATATTTGTTTAAAACTCACTTTGTTGCTATGGAATCTGATTAGTTTAAAGTTGATAAACCTTTTATCAGATTCCAAGGGACCAACAATTCTATCCATAAGGTTGATTGTTTGTGGAATTATGTTAGGATTGAACTCTATATACATGGTTGCACTCCATGTATACTTAAGAGTTCTAGTATGCTCAACTTTGGCATTTGTTGATTTTGGTATCTCTCAAAACACATTTTCTGTGATCATAAGGGTGTTTAGGTTAACGCTAGCCGGGTTAGTTTTAGGTATATTACAGGCCTTAATTATAATAAAGTTAGGTTGTGGGGCTGCAATATTTTCTTGCTTATTGATGGTTCAAATGCTAATATTACTTTAGTTCAGAATGGTTATGGTTTAGTTTTGACTAGCTATGGTTCTATCTTGATAGGCTATGGTTTAGGATTAAATGCTTTTGATTCATGTTGATTGGCTATGATTCATATTTAACTAATCATGGTCCTTTTTTGTAAGTATGTGTATGGTTCATTGTAAAGATTCTGGGAGTGGTTTATGGGATTTAACAAAGTATATATTATTGATAATGGTCTTGGGATAAGTCAGAATAGTAACTGGTCTTTAGTGGGATATATTCACTCGGGTCAAGTCTATCTTCTTGTTTGTGACTTTGATGTTGTTTTTGTTTTTTGACGTCTTATTCTTGTTTTTGGTGTGTTTTTTTTTATCTTTTTTTTTGGACCCTGTGTTTTTTTGAAACGTAAAAAATTGAAAAATAATGAATTTGTTCATAAACTGCTTAACTGCAAAATTCTACTTAGGATGACCTGATACTATATCATGAGAGGGCCCCCTCCCCTCCTCTCACCCTTTCTAATCTGTAAATATAAAAGAAAGCAGTAGGGGTATTAGACTGAAGTTGTGCTTTTCTATTCTATTTTATAACAACCATTAAATTTCAAGAAGAAGGTGAAAATTCTATAACACAAACTTTCACCAGATTATAGAGCTTTGGTAAATGAAATTAGTAAATGAATTGCATTTATACTTTTCAATAGCTTGAAATAAATATGGTTTCTATAAATGGTTTACCAAAAGAAGTGGTCCTAAGTTTCTGTCAAAGTCTTTTCTTAGAAACACACAAATCATGTGATGAAAGGCAATCCCGTAAATTTTTTTTTTTTTTTTAATTTTTTTTTTTTATTTTTTTTTTTTTTTTTTTTTTTTTTTTTTTTTTTTTTTTTTTTAAGCTTCTTCTCTATTTTGTTAAACTCAAATATGAAGAAAACCTAATAGACAACATTTATGAGACTAAAAAGAACAAATCACTTGTATCTGCAACACCTCTGTCAACTGCCTTCATCTCTACCTCTATTGTCCAGGACTTTCAAGATAGTCTTGATGATGAAGAGGATACAAGGAACGACAGTTCAGGAGTACTTAATGACTTAGAGAGGAATTTACTAGCAAGGGCTCTCTTTTATTCCAATCTAAAAGACTCTCAAAAAAGGTACTCAAAGTTTGCAATGCAAAGAACTGGGACCAATACTGAATGCCATTAATGTGCCAAAAAGGGTCAATTTGAAAGTTTTACTTTAGAGACTGTTGGTCAAAGACATCAGTTCCTTCATATCAATCACCTTTTCAATCAAAACTTCTCCTTTCATCTGAAAATAAACCTGAACCGAGGCAAATCAAGGACTTTGAGGCCAAATACCACAAAATCAAAGCTAAACTAACCCTCCTCAGTTCCAGTGCTTTAGCTCCCAGTTCTTCCTCAGGTAAAGACACAAGGTGTCTATTGCTGAATAGTATGATTGGGATGATGAAAGAAGTATGTCGATGAAAATGAAGTAATGAAGTTAAAGCCTTATGGCACGCATTGACGCCAGAAGAAGAATAGTAACCCCACACTCCCCCTCCCATCTCCCACTCCTTCACCCACTACCCAATTTTAGTTGGCAAAGAAAGTGCTAGAAATGGTGATTGGACTAAGATTTCTATGAAAAATGTACACACTCTTCTCTAAATGGAAGATAATGATGATAGAAAATCCTTTCTAGATTATCTATGTATTGATCTTAACTATGTTGAAGAAAAAAGAAACAATCTTTTGTCAAAATAAAGAAATCTTGTTCAAGAATTGAATACATGCAAAGAACAGGTCTTTGGTATTTAAAACAAGACAAAACTTGGATCTTCTTATCATCAGCATGTAAACACTGAGATTCTTAAAGAGAATCAAACTTAAATATTTGAACTGAAAGAGCTAACATATAAAACACACAATTTTCATAAATGTAATATCCATCTATTAAGTTAGATGATGTACAATCTATCAATTATATATGAACTCACCTTTTTCAGGGAAATTTTTCGCTTTATTACATTACATTACTTTGCCAATATCTCAATATGCAATATAACCTGCATAACTTAAGTTAACGGACTCGGACAACCTACATATGGCAATCCTATCTTCAATATGTCAAGCAAAATCATAACATATCACAGTACTATAATTATAATATCATTATTACAAGGTACAATATTCCTAAAAGATACCATTTGCAACATCATATCAAAACGGGCTTTAAACCATTATCGGATGCCCTAAACCCTAATCTCATGGAAGGGTTAACTCCTAAAGTGAATGCACAAGCTACTAAAGCATATGTACAAGTAATATGATATCTCATTTAACATATAAAATCTCTTCAAGTCAAAGTACAAATCTCTAAAGCTTATTGTAACAAGTCATTAAGCATGATCTCTAATAATAAGCCGTTTTACCTCCATTTTCATTCTCATCTCTTCACTACCACGTAGCAAGCTAAATACTCATTTTTTAAACTATATGAACCCTAATTATTCCATACATAATCTTTCATACATCTGTTTACACTCAAAGCCCTAATTCAAAACCCTAAACCCTAAAACCGAGCTAGTTTCTAAACCATGACATGTTTCTTGGCTTTTTATCCATTATAAACCCAAACCAACACGCAATGAAGTTGTAAAAAATTATTTTCATCATATCATCCTATTCAATCATTATCTCATCTTACTTCATCATTTTAACTACACTTGTACGAAAATCATAGCATAGAACCCTAATGTACCTAATTGGTTCATTTAAAAAAAACCCGTTTACCTCGGTTTAAACCATTCTAATCCCAAATAACCAACCAGGGCCATTATAAACTCATAAAAATGAGTTTAACAAATCATTATCTATTATTAACTTGGACAAATGTGTAAGGTACAATCAAAGCATAGAAACCATTAACGAATCCAGAAAACCCTAATTATGCCCTAATTATAACTTTGACCCATTTTCTCAATTTTAACCCATTATAACTTAAACCAATGACCAAACTTCATTTATAATACTTTATATAAGCCCTAGGATCTGTAATCCATCATTCCTAATCAAAAGTATGCAAAATATAAGCCAAGAAAGTCAAGAAAATCCTAAACGATCCCTAGTTGAACCCGTACTCCATTTCTTTAATTTCTAATCCAGTTAACCCAAACAAATTGCTAATCTTTGTAATTACTTTAATCCCAGACCTTAAACAATGATTTCATCATTCCTAAATAATTTTAACACAATGTACCTTGTTAAAACCTTTGAGAACCCGTCAAACCCAAAATAGACCCGTTTGCTTCTATGACATTTTAACCCCCTATAAAATTGCTACCATGTTACAAAATACCACCCAAGAACTCTTTCTAGAAACCATTCAAGCAGCTTATTTTCACTACTTAGACCAATCTTGGTCAAAATTAAGAGATACATGGCATGTCCTTTGTTCTCTTCAGCCGCGACATACACCAAGCACAAACACCTCATCAAAGCTACTTCATAGACCTCCACCATTGATTTACTAGCTTCTACACATCATACCCTAGACCCTATATGTGTTAATACCAGATCCTAAGGCTTGCTTACTCATTATACCTTCAAATGGGTATAAATAGGTGGCATAGTAGTGTTCATTCTTCCTTATCCCCTCTTCCTCCTATATAACCCTTCATAATAGCAAATCCTTTGCTCAATAGGAATTTCATAATAAATATTAAGAGTCTCAGTACAGGAAAGGAAGCAAAGAAACCAAAGTAACGAAGCCGGGGGGAGTCGTTACTCTGCCGTACGAAAGCCGAAAGTCCCGATTGACCCGTTTCCTAGCTAATAAGCTATAAACCAGGTTCTATAAGCTTATATCTGCTATGTAACGTCATTATGTTCATATGTTCTTGCTAAAATCTTTATATAAAGCTTTTGAACTCAAAACCCAAGTGTTATGCCTTTTTGATCCAAAAATCGATTCACCCGACAACCCTAAATTTCATGTTTTTGCTTAATACTATGAGTTTAAACATTGTAAACTTTTGTTATAATCAAATCCTAATAAGCTTATTATAATATTAAAATAAGATGCTTTTGATAAGTAATTAGAGAAGTGACCTTAAAAAGCGCGAGTTTTCATTTTGTAACCCTAATTGACCCGTTTTACTGTTTAACTTAACGAATCGTTAAATTCAACTTTTGTTGTGAATCTTCATATTTTAGTTTATTATTAACTTATAATGGAATATTGTAAGTTAAATTAAGCTTGCATGCAATTTTGGAACATGTTTGTAATTATAATACATGCAAGGGGTATATATCGTAAATTTCAGTAACTTTATAACTAAAGGACTAAAAAAGTAATCATTTTATCAAAGTTATACATATAGGGGTCTATTATGTCACTTTTTTACGTATAAGGTTTACTTGGTTATCATAACTGTTTAAGGACCAAAGTCGTTAAAAATGCTACCACAAGGGTCTACTTGCAGTTTTTCCCAAACTCAGTGTCCCCCCCCCTACCTCCACCCTAAAATGTAACATTTTGAAAATAGTGGTATAATCATATTCAAATAACTTTACCATACATAGCTTTAATAACGTCCTCGTGACTTAAACATTCCAGATATTGAATAGACTGCTTAAAATCTTTATGTTCTAAATCTTATATCATTCATCTCAATGGCTTTTCGAAAATCATGTCCCGGGATCCTATATCATACCACAATCTTTGGGTGTAGCGATGCTTCGAGAGCACGCAGAAGCTAGAGCTTTTGATGTGATTTAAAAGCTTGGTAGCTAATTAGGGTATGCCTTATCAGCTAGAGTAGTCAAGATAGTTCATTGGTTACACGGTATCGTCGAGCATACGTAGTAAAGCTGATTACCCAAACCTGTATCAGGAGTGAATAGTAGCAGAGTTCAATTATTAATGGAGCTTCAATATTAAGAAGTTTCATCATTGGTATTCACGTTCAGTCTGATGTTGTTGGGTTCACGATTTAAAGTGCCCTAGCTCCATAAACGTTTACTCAAAATGACTTATAAACTATGATGGAAATCGAACTTGGTTGTTATGAGAATTTTGATATCAAAACCAAAATCGAATCAAAAAAACTTATTATTCAATCAAAAACTAATACTTGCCTATATTAACCCAGGTTGTCTGTGGATACCCTTTCATCTCCCATCCACATTATTTTGCGTGTTGAAGCCGTTATTTCATTCCCTATACATTAGCTATCAATTTCCCTATAACTGTCAGGTGGGAGTTTATAGGCCTCGTATCTTCAATCTTTTTATGAAACCGCGAGGAGATGCTGCTTTATAAACATTGAATGCAATTATTTATACATGCTATTTTCAATTTTCTATTGCCGTAAGCCCCGACTCCCCCCCACTTTCATCCCCAATCAACTGCTTTGCCTTTAAGTCCCCATAATCATGAACCGTTAATTACTCTCCGTAGTAAGCGCGAATGTTGTGAATATATATATTTGGGTTGGACTCCCCGTTGGTGTATCCAGTAACGATTACAATTGGCCAAATCATGATATCACGCGGGTATTTTGGCAAAAGGTGCCGCAGGGCATATTATCATTATAACCTAAGACATCGGATTCATGAGCTAATGGCAATAATAAATTATGTTTTTAATACTGGGTGTATATCAATGTAACCCAAATATCGCATTTGCATTCAAATTATATTACTTAAACCTATGGATTTCACTCAACCTTTGTGTTGACTTTTTAGCATGTTTTAATCTCTGGGAACTAATGGACGGTAGTGACGAGGACACGAAGATGGAAAAACCGTTATCATTCAAATGTTGTATTTTAGATTCTAGTATCCTCCTCCCTCATTCCCGAAACCTCTCTTTTGTAAAAACTCTGAAGAAATAATGAATGATAACTTATTTTCATAAACTACTCTTTTTGATTCGTTTTCTATGATTATGACTGTTGTACCTTAAAGTAATACCCCAGATTAGCTTCCGCTGCTATATGTAAAAATGGGGGTGTTATAGATTTGGTATCAGATCCAACGTTAAAGAGAACAAGGTTAAAACCTTAACTATAAATACTTTTCTTTTTCCATCCAAGAAAGTCCTCCGTGCCGCTATATTTCCCGGAATGGTATGTAAAGTTACATAACTATTATATTACTAAATAAATAACTTATGTTATTTACTGCTGGGTTGTTAAGCAGAACGTTGTCTTCCCCCGACCATCCTACTACAAATTTGGAGGATGTCTTTTTTTCTAATTTCCTAAACTATGTTCCCCAGGCTTCACCGGATTATATCCCGACCTCTCCAGGGAAAACTTACTCTAGTGCCTCCAATTTATTTGGAATTGCCCTACCGACTCTTTCGTTATTTACCGATGATCCTTACATGAAAGCTTTACAAGCTTTCTATACTGAAAATTCACCAATCCTGCCTCCAAATATCATACCTCCTAAAACTCAAGAATTCTTTCTCCCAGAAGGACTTCTTTCACCAATGCAGTTATCTCCATCTACCCCATCCCAACCTCAAGCTCTTGAGATTGGTGAAACTTCCCGGAAATCAACTATCAAACGTCATGAAGAGGAAACTCAGGGTATCCAATGTTATCTAGAAGAAATCCCTCCTGAACGTTTTGAACATATTGAAAACGGCATCGAAGGTCTCGATAAAGGAACAATAATCATCCAACGTGATTTTGAAGCCTTAGCAACAGAACTTCAGCAAGCTCATACTCAGATCTCCAAACTCCAGAGAAAGCAAATAGGATCCAACCATAAGATTTCCTTAGCTCGCTACAGAATCGCTGAATTAGCAGAAGTTATCAATGACATGGAAACTCGTCACCAAGAAGACATAGAAAAACTCATGAACTCTATCATCGAACTCCAGAACCGCATTCAGTGATCATCTAGTTTCTAGTTTCTAGTTTAAATTCCAGTCTTTAGCTTTAACCTAGCCACGGGATGTGTGGTATAAATAAAAACACTTGTCAAATCTTGACTATGTACAGTAAAAAGGCAAGTTGTTCTAATATAAAGGCAATCCCGTTTCATACCTTGTTGTTTTTCCTGCTTTATTGCATCTCATCATTCATCCATCTTCATTTATTCATCATTCCTCCATCCATCATTCATCTATCATACGCATCATTATATTTATCATTATCCCATAACCTATATCCAAAGCTTCAATATCTTTATTGTTAAATATGCTTAAAGTTTAAAACTGAGTATTTCTCTTTAAAAATTTTGAGCATTACTCCTATCATTCTTATTACGTGTTATCTTTTGTTGAGTAGAATGCCTCCAAAAAGAGCATCAACATCAGAATCACCGGCTATGACTCAAGACGCCATCCAGAAAGTTAGTTCTATGACAGTGTCACCTCGGCTCTAGAGCTCAACTGCAGACAACAGGTCAAGTATCCCGACAGGAAACACCAATCTTAACTGGAACTCCTGCAGTGAAAATTGGAAATTAACAAAGAGTTTATCACTGTCAACCTTTCTACCTTAATGTTACGGGAGAGCAGTATGTCTTATTTCGCTGTGTGATGAACCAACCAGAATCAGCGTTACTTTCCTCGTAGCAATGTGCCAAGAGAAAACAAAGTAACTTTTTTTTTCTACTGGTACTTTAACTATTGAAGCTTGTCCCAGTGGAATGCATATCCCCAGCCTGAGTGGGAATAGAGCAAGCCAATCAAAATTACTGACTGAGTTAAAAAGGCTTCTGACGAATAAGTATTGTCCCCGGACTGAGATCAGAAAAATGGAAGAAGAACTTTACAACCTGATTGTAAAGGGAAATGATCTTAAACCTTATGTTAGAAGATTCCAAGAATTAACGGTTCTATGTCCAAATATGGTGCCAAACAACGATAAACTCTTGGAAGCTTTTATCGGAGGTCTACCCTCGAGCATATGAAGGAGATATGTTACTGCCTCTATACCTCAAAACTTTAAGGAAGCCACAACATAAACCCAAAAGGCTACTGATTCAAGTAACTAAGCATGTTCCAATGCAGGTATCAAACGACAACAAAAGAAAGTTTGACGACAGAAGAACTTTCAACAACAATTCCCGCAGCAACTATCGTAACACCAACAATCGTTACAACAATCGTCGACAACAGAATCGAAGGCAAGAAGCTGGTAGAGCCTATGCTATTACTTCATCAGAAAACAGTAGGTATGCCGGAGATCTCCCTCTGTGTAAAAGGTGCAATTACCATCACACCAGACCCTGTACTGGTAGGTGTAATAATTGCAACAGAATGAGGCCCATCTAAGCAATAACTTCCGAAGCAAGAAAGCCAGCCCACCAGAAGTAATCAAATCCTCGTGACAGTGTTTTTTGCCATGCCTGTGGTGAGAAAGACACTACACAAATCATTGCCAAAGACCAACATTAATGCCAACGTAAGAGCCTACATGTCTAAGATTAAAAATGCCTCAACAAGAAGACCCAAACTTCGTTACGGGTATGTTTCTTTCCTCCTAAAACACATTTAGTCAGGGTATTATTTGATTCCGGACCGATAGAGTTTTATATCCTTATCGCTTTGCCTTTATGCTAAGTATTTCCGTCTATTACAAAGATACCTTGTTAAAATACGAAATGGCCGACGTAAACTTATTATGCACAAACACTGTTATAAAGGTTGCACCTTAACTTTGCTAAATCAACATGTGAAATCGATCTCATCGCCAATTAAACTTGGTAGTTTCGACGTAGTCATTGGCATGGACTGGTTATCCAAATATAGTGCCAAAATTCTCTGTGGCGAGAAAGTTGTTCACATTCCTATCGACGGTGAAACTCTAATCATTCAAGGTGATCGAAGTAAAAACTCGACAAACTCCATATCCTGTAATAAAACCCGCAAGTATATATCCCGAGGTTGTTCAAGTTTTTATGATCCAAGTTTATGGAGAAGAAAGCAGACGGAGAAAGAGACTCGAAGTACATACCGGTATCAAAGAAATTTCAGATGTCCTTTCCTAAATATCAACCTGGTATCCCTCCTGTTCGCCAAGTAGAAATTCTAAATCGACTTAATCCCCGGAGCATCACCCATAGGCTCGAACACCTTATAATTAGCTCCTTCAAAATGCAGGAGTTGTCTAAATCAACTCAAGATACTCACCTACCGAGGTTAAATTCGACCAAATTACATTGCCTTTGGGAGCTCCACCCTGTCTTATTTGTTAAAAAGAAAGATGGATCTATCAGAATGAGGTATCGATTACCGAAGTTTGAATAAACTTACTATAAAGAATCGTTACCCATTACCCAGGATCGATGACTTATTCGATCAACTTCAAGGCTCAAGCGTTTATTCAAAAATCGACTTAAGATCAGGCTATCATCAACTAAGAGTAAGGGAAAGAGATATTCCTAAGACTGCTTATCATAACGAGATAACGGACACTATGAATTTCAAGTCATGCCATTTGGTTTTAAAAACAAATTGCACCCGCGTATTCTGATCTCATGAACGTGTTTGTAAACTTATCGGAATAAATTTGGTAACTATGTTTTATCGATGATATTCTTATCTATTCTTCGAAACAAAGAAGAACATGCAAATCATCTCAGAATAATCTTGGAATTACTCCGAAAAGAGAAATTGTATGCCAAGTTCTCTAAATGTGATTTCTGGATTCATGACGTGGCAATTTCCTTTGGTCACTCAATCGATAATCAAGACGTCATGTTGCCCTAAGCCAAAATCGAAGCCGTTTCAGAAATTGGACATCTCCCACTACTCCCACAGACGTGCGTCAAATCTTAAGACTGCACCGGCTTATTAACGAAGATTTATCGAAGGTTTTTCAAGGATTTGCAAAGCCTTTGACTAAATTAACCCAGAAGAACAAGAGTTATATTCTAGGGCGAAGAACAGGAATCAGCTTTCAACTTCCTTAAACAAACACTCTGTGAAGCAACCTAAATCTTAGCAATACCAAAGGAAACTATAATTTTGGTCGTTTACCCGTGATGCATTCTCTTCAAGGATTAGGAGCTGTACTAATGCAAAGAGAAAAAAGTCTCTTTGCTTATGCTTCTCGACAACCTGAAAACCTCAATGAAGAAAAACTATACCACTCAATGATCCTCGAATTAGGAGCAATGATATACGCTCTAAAATCGGGAGACACTATCTATACGGTACAAAGTGTACAGTTTTCACTGATCACAAAAGCCTTCAACATATTCTTCGTCAAAAAGAATTGAATATGAGGCAACGCCGATGGTTAGAACTACTCGCAGATTATGATTGTGAAATTTTTTATCATCCCGGAAAGGCAAATGTTTTAGCAGATGCCTTAAGTCAAAAGAAACAAATCAAACCCCTTCGAGTTCGAGCATTAATCTTAACTGTTCATCTAAAATTACCATCTCAAATCCTCGAAGCCCAAAATGAAGCCCTCAAAAAAGAAAATGCCAAAAATGAGAACCAACGAGGAATGGACAAATCATTTGAAATTCGTCCTGATGGAACTCGTTGTATCAAAAACCGAAGCTGGTTACCACTTTTTGGCGGTTTGAGAGACTTAATCATGTACGAGTCTCATAAATCAAAATAATTCCTATTCACACCGGGTCTGATAGATGTACCATGATATAAAGAAACTCTATTGGTGGCCTAACATGAAGGCAATCATCGCAGAATATGTTAGCAAGTGTTTGACATGTTCTAGAGTTAAAGCAGAATGTCAAAATCCATCCGGCTTATTGGTACAACCAAAAATTCCTATGTGGAAATAGGAAAGAATAACAATGGATTTCCTCACAAAGCTACCCAAAACCTCAACTGGACATGATGCCATCTGGGTCATTGTCGATCGTCTTACCAAATCATCTTATTTCATACCCATTCGAGCGACTGATAGTAGCGGAAAACTCTTACAAATTATACATCAAAAGAAATAGTCTCTCGGACATGCGTCCAATCTCTATCCTCTCGGATCGTGACAGTCTTTTCCATCTAATTCACTGGCAATCACTACAAAATGCTTTGGGTACTCAATTAGACATGAGTATAGCATACCATCCTGAAACCGATGGACAAAGTGAAAGAACCATCCAAACACTCAAAGACATGCTATGAGATTGTGTCATAGATTTCGGGAAAGGATGGGATAAACATTTACCATTGGTAGAATTTTCGTACATGCGACAGTTTCATGCCAGTATCAAGGCAGCACCGTTCGAAAGCACTTTATGGATAAAGTGAGCATCACCTGTTAGTTGGTGCCTGACGTTGGAGATTCTCAACTTACAAGACCAGAAATAATTCAAAAACCACTGAAAAGATCGTACAAATTCGTCACACTTGCAAGCTGCCAAGAGATCGACAAATAATTTATGCCAAAATGGTTGAGCGAAAGCCTTTAGAATTTCATCCAAGTTGGCTGATCGTGTTAATGTTGAAAGTATCACCTCCTAAAGGGTATCTTACCGATTCGAAAATGAGGAAAGCTTAATCCAACGATACATGTGGACCATTCAAAATTCTTGAACGAATGCCCCAGTAGCATACAAACTAAGCTTCCTAAAGAACTTAATAGTATCCACAATACTTTCCACGTTTCTAATCTCAAGAAATGCTTATCCGACGAATCTATCGTTATTCCAATAAAAGAACTTCAACTTGACGACAAGCTTAACTTTGTAGAAGAACCAGTAGAAGTTATGGACCGTGAGATCAAGCAACTCAAGAGAAGTCGTATTCCTATAATCAAAGTACGATGGAACTCTAAAAGAGGACCAGAATTTACATGGGAACGCGAAGACGAAATTCATGCCAAATATCCTCATCTATTTTCAACCATCACTTCAAGTTCAATTAAATCTCGGGACGAGATTTCTGTAAGGGGTGGAGACTATAACAACCCACAATTTTCATAAATGTAAATATCCATCTATTAAGTTAGATGATGTACAATCTATCAGATATATATGAACTCACCTTTTTCAGGGAAATTTTTCGCTTTATTACATTACATTACTTTGCCAATAACTCAATATGCAATATAACCTGCATAACTCAAGTTAACGGACTCGGACAACCTACGTATGGCAATCCTATTCTCATATATGTCAAGAAAACATCATAACATATCAAGTCAATATCATAATATCATTATTACAAGGTACATTATTCCTAAAAGGTACCATTTGCAACATCATATCAAAATGGGCTTTAAACCATTATCGGATGCCCTAAACCCTAACCTTATGGAAGGGTTAACTCCTAAAGTGAATGCACAAGCTACTAAAGCATATGTACAAGTAATATAACATCTCATTTGAAATATAAAATCTCTTCAAGTCAAAGTACAAGTCTCTAAAAGCTCAATGTACAAGTCATTAAGCATGATCTCTAAAGTAGCCGTTTTACCTCCATTTTCATTCTCATCTCTTCACTATCACTTGTGAGCAAGCTACTATACTCATTTTACAAGATGTAAACCCTAAATATTCTATTCATAAGCTTTCATACATCTTTTTACACTCAAAACCCTAATCCAAAACCCTAAACCCTAAAACCAAGCTAGTTTCTAAACCATGACCTGTTTCTTGGCTTTTATCCATTGTAAACCCAAACCAACACTCAAATAAGTTGTAAAAACTTATTTTACAATCATATCAATCCTATTCAATCATTATTTCATCATTACTTCATCATTTTACTTCACTTGTACGTAAAACATATCCTAGAAACCCTAAATGTACCTAATTGGTTCATTTAACCCGTTTACTTGTTTTAAACCATTCTAATCCCAAATAACCAACCAAGGGCCATTATAAACTCATAAAATAAGTTTACAAATCATTATATATCATTAACATGGCAATGTACAAGAAATCAAAGCCTAGAAACCCTAAACGAATCAGAAAACCCTAATTATCCCTACTTTGTAACTTGACCCCGTTTTTCCCTCAAATCACCCATTTTAACTTAAACCAATGACCAAAATTCATTGATAATACTTTATATAAGCCCTAGGATTTGTATTCCATCATTCCTAATCAAGAGTATGCAAAATATAAGCCAAGAAAGTCAAGAAAACCCTAAACGAGCCCTAGTCAAACCCGTACTCCCATTTCTTTAATTCTAATCCGTTTTAACCCAAACGAATGCTAATCCTATTGCTAATTACTTTTAATTCCCAGACTTAAAAAACCTACATTTCATCATTCCTTAATCAATTATACAAAATTTAAAACCTTGTTAAAACTTGAAGAACCCGTTGAACCCAAAATAGACCCGGTTTGCTTCTATGACCATTTTAACCCCTCTAAATTGCTACCATGTGCAAATGACCACCTAAGAACTCTTCTAGAAACCTTCAAGCAGCTTATGCACCTGCTTGGACCAAGCCTTGGTCAAATTTGAGAAGCACATGGCCTTCTTTTTCTTCTCTTCAGCCGCGGCAGCAAAGGATGAAGCCACATCCTTCAACCTAGTTTCCTAGACCTCCACACTTCATTTTCTAGCTTATACACCTCCCTAACTAGACCCTCTATGTGTCAAGACCAGATCATAACCCTTGCTTACTCCTTGCTACTTCAAATGGGTATAAATAGGGGCCTTGTGTGTTCATTCTTCTTCATCCCCCACTTCCTCCTCTATAACCCTTCATAGTAGCAACTCCTTGCTCAATATGAATTCTAATAGATCTTAAGAAGTCTCAAGTACAGAAAGGAAGCAAAAGAAACCAAGAAACGAAGCCCGGAAGTCGTTACTCTAGCCGTACGAAGCCGAAAGTCCCGATTCTGACCCGTTTCCAAGCTATAAGCTTAAATCAGGTTCTATAAGCTTATATTCTGCTCATGTAACGCATAGATTATCATAATGTTTCTTGCTAAAAGCATAATATAAAAGCTTTAAAAACTCAAAACCTAAGTGTTATGCCTTTTTGATCCCAAACCGTACACCCGAAACCCTAATTTCATGTTTTTACTTAAACTATGGGTTAAACTTGTAAACTTTTGTTATAATCAATCCTAATAAGCTAATATAATGTTAAAATAAGTGCTTTGATAAGTCATAAGAGAATTTGACCTTAAAACCCGCGCGTTTTCATTTTGAAACCCTAATTTGACCCGTTTTACCTTTTAACTTAACGAATCGTTAAATTAAACTTATGTTGTGTTAAATCTTCATATTTTAGTTTATTATAACTTATAAATGACTATTGAAATGTTAAATTAAGCTTTCATGGCAATTTGGACATGTTTTGTAATTATAATCCATGCAAGGGGTATATATCGTAAATTTTAGAAACTTATAATTAAAAGGACTAAAAATGTCATTTTATCAAAGTTATAACTATAGGGATCTATTATGTCACTTTTTAAATTATAAGGTTTACTTGGTATATTAATAAAAGTTGAAGGACCAAAGTCGTAAAAATGCAAACCCAAGGGTCTTCTTGCAGTTTTCCAAACCCCAGGGTCTAAAATGTAACATTTTGAAAAAATGTAAAATCATATTCAAAACATTACCAGACATAACTTTAATTAACGCTCCTCGTGCTTAACATTTCCAGATATTAAATAAAATGCTTAAAACTGCTTATGTTCTAATCCTTATATCATTCATCATCGATGTGCTTTCAAAAATCATGTCCCGGATCCATATCATACCACAATACTAGGGAGCTTCATATTAAGAAGTTTCATCTTGGTATTACGTTCTGTCTGAGTTGTTGGGTTTACGATTTAAAGTGCCCTAGCTCCACAAACGTTTACTGAATGACTTCTAAACTATGATGGCCCGAACGGTGTTATGATAATTTTTATATCAAAACCAACATCGATATCCAAAAACTTATATATACAATCAAACTAAGACTTGCCATATATTAACCCAGGTTGTCTGTGATTGCCGTGTTGAAGCCGTTACTTTCATTCCCTATACATTAGCTATCAATTTCCCTATAACTGTTCAGGTGAGTTCATAGCCTCGCTTTTCAATTATTTTATAAACCCGCGAGGGAGATACATGCTATAAACATGAATGCAATTATTTCTGTATGCTATTTCAATTTACTATTGCCTAAGTAACTGCTTTGCCTTTAAGTCCCCATAATCATGAACCGTTAATTACTCTCCGTAGTAAGCGCGAATGTTGTGAATATATATATTTGGGTTGGACTCCCTGTTGGTGTATCCAGTAACGATAACCAATTGCACATCATTAGAAATCACGCAAGTATTTTGGCAAAGGTACCTGCAGGGGCAATATTGTCATTATAACCTAAGGCATCGGATTCATGAGCTAATGGCAATAATAAATTATGTTTTCAATACTGGGTGTATATCAATGTAACCCAATTATCGCATTCGCATTCAAATTATATTACTTAAACCTATGGATTTCACTCAACCTTTATGTTGACTTTTTAGCATGTTTTATCTTTGGTAACTAATGGCACAGAGTGATGAGGACATGAAGATGGAAAAACCGTTATCATTCACATTTTGTAAATACAGATTTTGGGACCTCTCTTTTGTAAAAACTCTAATGAAATAAATGAATGATAACTTATTTTCATAAACGACTCTTTTTGATTCGTTTTCTATGATTATGACTGTTGTATCCTTGAAGTAATACCCCAGATTAGCTTCCGCTGCTATATGTAAAAATAGGGGTGTTACACAATTGGTATCAAAGTCTCCAATTATGATAAGAGGTTGATTTGGTGATATTGATGGCGCGTGTTTACAACTTGATATTGTCCTACGATTATAAATGTTCACAGCTATTTAATTGTTTTATGTTTAAACATACAAGCTCACCAACATAATGTTGACATTTTCAAGTATTTTTTTCAGATGATATTATCGAAGCTTAAGGAGATAAGACTGTCTGGCTAGCGAGACTTTAGGAATCTTGCATTGGAGTCATACATGCTATCATTTGCATTTCGTACTTTTATACTTCAGATATTTTCATCTATGGTACTTTATCGTTTTGGATTTTGTTTTATATGACTATGTATTGTTATGGTTACGATTAACCTTGATACAAGTCCCCTCTTGTATCGGGTGTCGTCATGACATTTTGATTTTTAAACACATTTAGTGATTCTCTCTTATTATATCAATGTGTTGTGATGATCCCTCTCTCGTTACGCCTTGCGTTTCCGCCTTGACGGAGTGTGTCACATTTCATCACTTTCAAATACAAAACCAAAAACTTAAACAATACAGCTTCCGTAAGACACGGCTTGTCATCCAAATAAAATTAAACCGACGTTCTTGTTTGATTTCGTACCATACAAATTTATAATCAAACCAATCCAAAACCACACAAAAAACATAAGGCTACAAAATTATACCACACAACAACTAGGCACAAAAGGGGTTCAAATTAACAACCAACACCAAACCTAACACGTATAAGCATTGTTTTTACACACATCATACCAACCAAAACCCTAAAATAATTATCAATTTAAACCGCCAAATGAACAAAACACTCAAAAACTACAACCTGCAAGAAAATTAGTTGACGAATCTAGACTTTTAAACAGGCAAATTAAAAAAACTCAAATCTTTAACGTAATAACCTAATCTGAGCATAATTCGATCCTCCACGCATTGTTTCAAACAAAACCCCAAAACCAATCATAAGTTTAACAACCAAAATTAACAGCACATTCAAAAAACACAAGATGTAACAAAAATACCTCATGAATCAACACTTCTAAACGGCGCAACTAAAAAACACAAATGTTGAACACGATCACCGAAAGTATAACTTATATGCAACATCAGATGATTCGTGGTTCGAATATCCCAGATTGAAAGTAGCTCAATCTTTATATTTATATGTGTTAGTATCTCCATTCACACTTGTGTAACAGTGTGTGTTTTTTATCCCGCGTTCGTGTATATTAACAATGTTTCGGGCCAAATGACTAAAAAATGCTCCGGCCCAAAAACCAAACGACGTCATTTTTTGCCCAAAACCAAAACAACGTTATTTTTGCACCTTTAAAACGTTGTCGATTAATTCACTATAGTATATAAAGAAATTTAACATTATTCATTTTTAGGCAAACTTAAACACTTAAGTCAAATTGAACTATATTATAATGTTGAGTAACATTATAATATAATTTAGGTTAAGTTGTGTAGGATATTGGATATCATCACACAATCGAATGGTTAGTGGATTAGTTAAATGCTAAAGAGAGAAACAAAGAAAAATGCACACTACTCTAGAGAGAGAAAGTATGTGTGTATAAAATGACTAACCACCTCTTCCAACACATAGAAGAGGCTTATATAGTTGATACAAAACCGGCCTAAGGGCCTTGGTAGTGGGCTTACAAGTGGGATTTAATACCCATCCCAATATCATATGTTATACGATTAATGTTTAACTATGAGCTACAATAAACGGTACACGGGGTGGCTGAGTCTTTTTCTAATATTTAACAATCTCCCCCTAAGGGAGGTCACCCTATAATACATAAACTTATGCTCAGCAATCTTCTGATTGATCTTGTGTATCGCTCGTAGTCTTTGATTCTTCATTTGATATCTTGTACTTTGATCTTTAATCTTGAGCTTGTTCCATAACTCGACTTGTGTGTGATTTTGAGCTTCTTTGAGATCATCAGCCAAAAGTAATCTCTAATCATCATCTTGTGGTCTTTTGCCATCTTGTGCTTGTGACAACTGGACCGACATGCTCATACCTTTATTGATCTTGAAAGCATGATTATTCTTTGTTCTTGAAGTTCTTTTAACTTTAATACTTGATTACTTCAAGAAGATTTTGATATCAGAGTTGCGTAAGCTTTGAAACTTATACTTGAGCTTTCATGATGTCTTTGAATGTGTCGATTGATTATGAGCATGTGGTTATGAAATTGACTTCACTGGAATGAGGTATCTCCATCTTTATCTTTACTTAAACTTGTAATAAGACAGTTAGCAATAAAGCTTGTGGACGAATATGGCTTTGTCATTCACCCGATTTTGGTTGGATTAACCTCTAAATCCGTGAGGACCGACCTATGATCAGGTAGATTCAACTTAAGAAGAATCTCCTTGATAGGATTTCCAGTATAAGTATCGGATCTTCTAATGTGTAACCATCATGATCACCTTACTTGCATGTTCTCTTTATCGCAGACAACACGATAAGAGTGAATCAGTTAGTTACTATCTTACCGATTGAAAAGGAAAATTGATTTGAAAATCAATCGACGTGTCACTTGAGAAAGTGTTTTTGTAACACATCGAGAGTTTTAAGCTTTTATCAAAATTCATCAACCGTCAATTCATAATCTGGACCGAGTCGATATCTAGTGTCACAAGTTAGACCCATTAAGGATCTCACAACTCACCTACCATGAGCTTGTTTGACGTTGGCTCAAGCAGGATTTCCATCTTCATTGTGAATACTTAAGTATCACTTGGATGTTCTGTAACACCCCCTAAATTGGGTCGCATCGGAATGTATTTCCGGGAGCGTTACTACATGATCCCATTGCACAAGTCAGGAGAGAACGACCTCTAACTGAGTCGTTTGAAAATAAATCTTGTAAATTTGGACTCCAATGCACATCAAGTATGTCATACATCTATTTCACCTGAGAAAAATATGCTTAAAAGTGTCAACATTAAAGTTGGTGAGTTCATAGGTTTTTGTAAGTATGAATGTAAATCCCAAAACTATATATAAAATCCCAAAATGTTTCAAGTATATATATTGTAATGAACACGATATCCCAAAATGTTTCAAGTAGATATTATAATGAACACAATATCCAAAAATGTTTCAAGTAGATATTATAATGAGCACAATATCCCAATTAGTTTCAAGTATGTAAGAGAAATGATTACAATTACTCTAAGTTCATGGAACTGCGACATATTATCAAACCTATGAATTCACTCAACAATATGTTGACGTTTTAAGCAATATTTTTCAGGGGATCAATAAGCACGAGGTGCGATGGATACATTGGTGGTTTTGATTTGGATGTCATGCATTAAAGATTTTGTCGCATTTTATTTTGTTATCTGTCATGGGCTGAAAATCTTTGTATTTTGATCAAGTGAACAAGTTAAGCTTCGGGCTTATGTAACAATTACTTTGTTAAATCCAATGTATCGTTTTCAAACGACTTTTTGTCGTTCTATATATATCTTGTGTTATTGATCTGAGAAGTAACACGCCCCGAACCCTTATTCCGCTGCGACCCAATTTGGGGGTGTTACAGATTGGTATCAAGAGCCAAGGTTATAGAGAACCAGGTCAAATGTTTTGCTGGACTATAACCGTTTTCAAACATAGAATCATACAACGGGGGGTTGTACACGGGACATCATAGTGCAGTACATTCATGATACTAACAAACTTGTTGCATTAGTTATGTTGACTAGATGCATTCGTAATTGATATACATGTTATGATTATAAATGTATATTATAAGAGTCTTATATAATATACTCATATAAGCCATTTCTGCTGGTCACAGTAGTCATGTCAGCTGATTCCGCCGTTACCTATACTTCTGTTGCACATCTGAGCACGATCTTGGAGTATTCCATCTGAGGATCCTTACGAGGAGGCTGCCCGACAGTTGTTGGAGCAGGCACCACGTTCTCCAGAGTATGTACCTGATCCTATGGAGCTGGAGGATCATGTACCAGTATACATTCCGGAGCCTGAGCATCTGAGGATTATTGTCCAGCTGAGGAATGAGGCACCTACACCTCTACTACCACCATCCTTTTTAACTCCACGTTAGTCGACCCTTTAGTCCTTGGTACTCAGGTTGAGATGGATAGATATACATCACTTTTATCATTCCCTAACACCCATCAAGGACCCCACCATTGTTACCTATCCCTCTACCTGCACCATCTACTAGCCGCAGAGCTGATATCCGAAGGCTAACATGCCGCCTCGAAGAGACTACTACTACTAACTCCCATATCTGGGTGTGAGGTTTGTAGAGAGTTCAATGCTAGCTAGCTGCGAAGACAACCAGGACCCACTAAGAGACCAGACTCCTAATTACTAAAGGAGGATTATGACCGCCTTAGAGTTGGTACAACAAGAGGGTCAGTTACCAGGTAAAGTTCCAAGTAGAGAGAGTTCGAGTTTTACACACGACATCACGATGCCCAGACGGATCGTGCAGCTGTGAGAGCTGAGATTGAGGTATTGAGGAGAGAGAGACTAGCTTCAGCAAGAGACTAATCAGAACTCGAGAGGATTGCTAGGCTGAAGCTCACTGCTGGGCATTAGAGCACGATACAGTATTAGAACTAATGCCGTCGCTACGATGGCACGCAGGCTGCAGATGATCTTGCTGTTCAGTATATCATGCGTACCCAGGCCCTGGAGGCTGGAGCGCGCGTAGACACATTGGAGGACACTGACAGTTCCTAACTTTGGTTTATGATGTAACCTACTATGCAGTCTGTTTAAGTATTATGGGTTACTCCCAGCTAGCAGCGGTATAGGATCTTTGTTTTGTTAGCTATCCTGTATAGAACATTTTTGTTCTGATTAGCTATCCTGTATAGCCTACTAAGTATTACGGGTAACTCCCGGCTAGTAGGGCTCTATGTTGATTTTCATTTTGTAACCTAGCGATAGGGAATCATTTTGTACCAAACAGATCATGTATATTTCCAGGTTATATATGGAATGGATGTATTATTTTATTGCGATCTGTGTGTTGGTTATATGTTTCACTGTGTGATGTGATCTCACTTTATTTATCATGGATATGTTATGTCACGTTATGATTGTATTGAAATCTAACGGGTATTGTATTTTCTTGTGATTGAAGAAAATGGCACCAAAAAGAGCCACAAGGTCAACACGGGCCACAACAACAACACCAGCCCCAACAGCAACCACAACCACTACGGTCACAAATGCCCAACTCCAAGCTATGATTGATCAAGGTTGTCAGTGCCGCTCTGGCCGCACGTGACGCAACTAGGAATGGCACCGATAGCCATTCTTCGGGAACGGGTGTCAGGGGATCTGAACGCGTTGCCCGAGAGTGCACTTACCAGGATTTCATGAAGTGCAAACCTCTGTACTTCAAGGGCACTGAGGGAGTGGTTGAGTTAACCCAATGGTTTGAAAGAATGGAGACTGTCTTCCGAATAAGCAACTGCTCGGTAGAAAACCAGGTCAAGTTCTCTACTTGTACTCTTTTAGCAATGCTCCTAGACTGGTGGAAATCCCATTTTATGACTGTTACACATGATGTTGCCTATTACAATGACTTGGTTCGATCTAAGGAAGAAGATTGACCGACAACTATTGTCCACGTAATGAAATGAAGAAGCTTTGAGGCGAATTATGGGAACTTGAGAAGTGATAGGTAACCGGATGTGGTCAATGTAAACCAAGTTTTTCAAAACTAGCACTTCTCTGTGAGAGGATGTTCCCAGAGAGTCAGACAAATTGAAGGTATGTCGGGGGATTCCCACATGATCATGGAAACATCGTAGCTCAAAGCCAAAGACCATAGCAAGAGGCTATCGAGATGGCCACAGAACAGATTGACAATGGAGTCAGTACATGGCAAGAAAGACAAGCTGAAAACAAAGGAAGTTTCGAAAACACTTCCTGAAGCAATCAAATCAACAACAACATCAAAAAAAGAGGCAGAAAACAGAGCCAGGCCTACACTGCAGGCAATAGGACAGAGAAATCATACGCCGGGTCTAAACCTCTGTGTTCCAAGTGTAATTACAATCATGAAGGTCCGTGTGCTCCAAAGTGCTATAAATGCAACAAGTACGGTCACATCGCTCGTGACTGTAGGGGTACGAGAAATGCCAACAACAATAACAACCAGAAGGGCACCGGATCGGGTCAGAAACCTACTTGTTTTGAGTGCGGAGATCAGGGACACTTCAAAAAGGATTGTCCAAGAATGAAGACAACAAAGGCAACGCGTGTAATCAAGCTGGGAATAACAGAGCCTTCACAGCAAAGGTGGATGTGGTTTGGAAATGCGGGGCAAACCCAACAACCGTCGTTTCTGGTACGTCCTTCTAAACACCGCTATGCTTATATCTTGTTTGATACGGGTGCCGATAGAAGTTTTGTGTCCTACTGCATTTAGCTCCCAAATTGACATCACGCCATTACCTAATCACTATTATGATGTTGAACTAGCTGACGGGAGTGATAAACTGGGGGTTTTAAACACTATACTTAAGGGTTGCACATAAACTTCCTAAACCACCAATTCAACGTAAACTTAATGCCTGTAGAACTTGGTAGTTTCGACGCTATAATCGGTATGGATTGGTTGGCGAAATACCAAGCGGTCATTGTGTGTGCTGAGAAGATTGTTTGCATTCCCTGGAGAAATAAAACCTTAATCATACACGGTGACGGAAGTACTCAGGGAAATGTGACCCGATTAAACATCATTTCGTGCACTAAAGCGCAGAAGTACATGGAAAAAGGACTTCCTATCTTTCTGGCACATATCACTGCAAAAGAGGTTGAAGACAAGTCGGAGGGGAAGCGACTTGAGGACGTACCAATAGTTCAAAACTTTCCCGAAGTATTTCCTGAAGACTTGCCGGGTCTTCCTCCGACTCGACAAGTGGAATTCCAAATTGATTTGGTACCTGGTGCTGCACTGTAGCACGGGCACCCTATCGAATAGCGCTTCCAAAATGATGAAGTTAATCGGAGCAACTGAAGGAGCTGGTCCGATAAAGGTTTATAAGGCCTAGTTCCTCACCCTGGGGAGCTCCGGTCTTGTTTGTCAAGAAGAAAGACGGATCATTCCGGATGTGCATTGACTACCGGGAACTGAATAAAATTAAAACGGTGAAAGAACCGTATACCGCTCCAAGAATTGATCGACCTATTTGATCAGCTCCAAGGGTCAGTTCTACTCGAAGATTGACTTAAGATCAGGTTATCACCAATTGAGGGTTCGAGAAGAAGACATTCCAAAGACTGCCTTCAGAACTCGTTATGGTCATTACGAATTTCAAGTTATGCCGTTTGGTTTGACAAACGCACCTGCTGTGTTTATGGACCTCATGAACCGAGTGTGCAAACCTTACCTGGACAAATTCGTAATTGTCTTTATTGATGATATTTTGATCTATTCCAAGAGCAAGCAAGAGCACGAAAAGCATCTGAAAATAATATTGGAGTTGTTGAAGAAAGAGGAGTTGTATGCCAAGTTTTCCAAATGTGAATTTTGGATTCCTAAGGTACAGTTCCTCGGTCACGTGATCGATAGTGAAGGAATCCATGTAGATCCAGCCAAGATTGAATCCATTAAGGATTGGACATCTCCTAAGTCACCAACGGGGGGGGGGGGGGGGGGGGGGGGGGGGGGAGATTCGTCATTTTTTAGGTCTTGCTGGATTACCGCAGATTCATTGAAGGTTTCAAAATCGCCAAACCTATGACCCAGACTCACCCAGAAGAAGTTAATTTTGAATGGGGCAAAAACAAGAAGGCACTTTTTCCAACTGTTGAAGCAAAAGTTGAGCAGTGCACACTCCTTGCATTACCTGAAGGAAGCGAAGATTTCATCGCATACTGCGACGCTTCAAAGAAGGGTTTGGGCGCTGTGTTGATGCAGAGAGAAAAAGTGATTTCTTATGCATCACGCCAGTTGAAGATTCATGAGAAGAACTATACGACTCATGATTTAGAACTTGGTGCAGTGGTGTTCGCTCTCAAGATCTGGAGACATTATTTATATGGAACTAAGTGGTACGGCGTTCACCGATGCACAAGAGTTTGCCAACACATTTAGATCAAAAATAGTTTGAACATGAGGCAACGACGATGGTTAGAGTTTGCTAAGTGATTACGATGCGATATTCATTATCACTCGGGGAAAGCAAATGTCGTTGCTGATGCTTTGAGCAGGAAAGAATGAGAACCACCATTAAAGAGTCGAGCCTAGTAAGGACTATTAGCTTGGACCATCCCAAACCAATCTTAAATTGCACAGACGTGAAGCGCGCAAACTAAAAAAAAAAACAAAGAACATTAGTGTGTAGACCGTTGGGGGACATTGATTGAAAAAAACGCTAAATTTACCGAAGCGATTAGAAGAACAAAAGTTGGAACCACGGGGATGGAACCCTGTGCCTCAATGTGCATGAGGCTGGTTACCTTGTTATGGAGAATTTGCGACTGTGATCAAGCACGAGTCCCACAAATCAAATACTCTATTCTCCGGGTTCCGTACAAAAAATGTATCCAAGAACATGAAGAAGTTATATTGGTGCCCAACATGAAAGCCGACATAGCCACTTATGTTAACAATTTTTAGACATTGCATAAGGTCAAGGCCGAACATCAAAGCCATCAGGATTGTTGGTACAACCTAAGATACCCATGGATGGGACAACATCACTATGATTGTGTCATGAACTTCCTAAGACGTCTCAAGGCTAAGACACCAAGTTGGGTGATCGTTGACCGACCACAAAGTCTTCGATCATGTCACACCAATGAGAGAGACCGATCCTTTGGATAAACTTGCAAGATTGTACCTAAAGGAGGTGGTCACGAGGCATGGGATACCCGTCTCAATCATTTGTGATCGTGACCCGAGATTCGCATCAAATTTCTGGAGGTCACTTCAGAATGCTTTGGGTACTAATTTGGATATGAGTACTGCGTACCATCCACAAACAGACGGGCCAAAGCGAGAGACATATCAAACTCTCGAGGATATGCTGCGTGCTTGTGCAATCGACTTTGGAAAGGGTTGGGTTAACCATTTGCCATTAGTCGAGTTCTCATATAACAATAGCTATCACGCTAGCATCAAGGCCGCACCATTCGAAGCACTTTATGGTCGAAAGTGTCGTTCACCTGTTTGTTGGACTGAAGTTGGAGAAGCTCAAATACTCGGTCCAGAACTAATTCAAGAGACCACTGAGAAAATCATCCAGATCAAGCAAAGGATGCAAGCCGCTCGTGATCGACAGAAGAGTTACGCTGACTTGAAGCGTAAACCAATGGAATTCCAAGTCGGGGATAAAGTTATGCTTAAAGTTTCGCCTTGGAAAGGGGTCGTACGTTTTGGCAAACGGGGGAAGTTAAACCCTAGGTATGTTGGACCTTTCAAGGTGTTAGAAAAGGTTGGAGAGGTTGCTTACAAGCTCGAGCTTCCTGAAGAGCTGAGTAGAGTTCATAATACATTCCATGTGTCCAACCTAAAAAAGTGTCATGCCGACGAACCATTAGCCGTTCCGTTGGATGGACTTCATCTTGATGACAAGCTTCATTTTGTTGAGGAACCATTAGAAATAGTGGGCCGTGAAGTTAAACGGTTGAAGCGAAGTCGGATCCCATTAGTCAAAGTTCGATGGAACTCCAAGAGAGGTCCTGAGTTCACGTGGGAGCGTGAAGACCAATTCAAGAAGAAATATCCACACCTCTTCACCAAGACCGCACCGTCGTCAAGTGCTGCATCGTAAGCCTTGAGGACAAGGCTCGTTTAATGGGGGAAGTCTATAACACCCTGTGTTTTCAAGTCATTGACGACGTCGATAAATCTACTATTTATTTTTAGCGTTGTACGCGTTTGCTTGTAATTTCATGAATTAAGTTTAAATCGCGTAAGCTAAAAATTAGCGTTCAATGTAAACGGGCATCAAGCAATTAAATGTTTACATCAAGCAAGGGTTATATAATTATTTTGAGAATAATTATTAACTTTGTTCATTTTATTTTTATCGGATACGTAAAGTGTATACGTTTCGCGATAAATTGCGTTTAGGCACTCCCGAAACCACCAAAACTTTTCTACGCTTCAACAAATACCCACATTTATACCCAATACATAAAAATTAGTCAACAACACCACATATATCTTCTTATTGCCGAAAATGATGGCCATTGATTCAAGTAATGTAAGAAAACTCTTCCACTTTGGTCAAATGTGCAACATACCTCATTAAAGCCTACCCATACCTTGTCTATTTGACCAAGACCATGACCTAGACCATCCCTTAGACCTTACCATGTTTCCTTGACTAATCCTATACCATATATACATGTATCTACTAGTAGGAAAACTCATACAAGCAAAAACACTTTACAAAAATCAAACCAATACTCCCTTTAGCTCACATATAAGCTATCGGGCAAAATACAACCTTTTTTTAGCAATCCAACTAACAATTTTTATAAACATATTTACATAACACATCTCATATCATATCTAAGATACCTCAAAAGTATTTTGAAGCCTGTTTTTAATTATTTACATGTATGAAAGCAAGAAATCAAGATTAGGGTTTTTATTTGGAAACAAGGGTTTTCTTAAGTGCAAGCTTGGGTTTTAAGGCTAAACACGGGTTTAGCATTTGTTTCTCATCATCATCATACATCATAAGGTCTATTTTAAACCTTTATGCTTTTAGTTTATGAGTTTTTATGTATATGATGTGCTATATAGTGAAATCACCCATTAGGGATACTTTGAACATGGAAAAATATAATTTATTTCTTGGGGTGATTATGATTTTTTACACTTTCTCACATATTATGATGTTGGTAATATCAAGAAATAAAGGATATATAAGTCTTGTACAATCTCGGTTTGTTTCTTAAGCATAAAATGTTATATAAAACTTGTAATTAAAAGTTAAGTAAGAAAGTTTATGATTCTATGTAAAGTTAATAACTTGTGATCTTGATGATCTTGGACAAATATGAACTTATGGACATTATTATATGTATAACATATGATATATATAATTATAAAAGACTTGTGGTAAATTGTGAGGTTGAAAAGTATATAAAACATATTATATAAATAAATTATATAAAAGATCATATAGGGTCAGTAGGTTTTCGAATTTCAAACAGAGGATTTTATATTTTTATAAGATAATACAATTCACGACGATTCCGAAAAGGTAAGAAACTTGTTAAACGGATTAATAACGAAAAAGTTACGTTAAAAACGAGTTATACGTTAATTAAACGGAGTTTATAAAATAATTTTTATAAAATTTATATCAAACAGCTAGTTTAGTATTTTTAACAAATAATACATATTTTTAGGATTCCAAAATGATAAGAATCGTAATTTTTCAATTAATAACGAACGAGTTATGAATTTCGCGAGTTTACGACAATTAATACTTTTATAAAACTATTTTTATAAAAGTTACTATTCATGACAGAAAGTTATATTTTTGTAAACCTCATAAAATTATAGAACTTTCAAAAACGAGAACGTCCTCGAAAGAAAGAATCGGTTAAAAAAAGGAGCTATAACGAATTAATACGACATTTTACGGGTTTTACGTCGTCGAATTTTCGATTTAAATAAAAGAACGTCTGATTTGTGAACAGTAAAAGTTACTGTTCACCAGAGGGTCAAAATATCGAAAATGTCAAATTATTGATAAACTCATCCTAATACGAAAAGATAGGGCATCAAGAAACGTTCAAATTCGGGCATAAAATGTCTAAAGTTATGATAGTTTACTTAAAACGATATTAATAAACGTTTTTACTTATTAAACGTAATTTTACCAAAACAACCATTAGTTGGTGATTGAAACTATATTGAATTCATATGTGGTTTTCAAAGTACTATCATTACTATAGGGTGTTTAAGTTTTCATAATGTGGCCATATTCAGATGGTGTATCGACGAGTTTGTTGGATTTTCGATTTTAAAGTGTCCTAACTCCTCGAACGTCATGTCATGAACTATTAAATTGTGATAGCACCGGACGTTTAGTACGATGGTGTAACAACTATAAGATTATATTTTAGTACTCGGTTACATATACGACCTATGTACATTTAGGAGGTTGCCATTCGATCTTTTAGTGACGCTTTATCTGCGATATTTGGATTATCTAGAACTCAAGGGGTGAGGTTCTATAGCCCTACATTTTTACGATTTCATGATTTATAATTTATGGGGTGGAAAAATGCTTTGTTTTATAATTGGACGCAGTATTGATTACATGTTGCCTAAGTAGCGATAAACCCAAGGTTAAGCCATTATCATGAACTGTCAATTGATCATAGATGTAGTTGGGAATTTCCACTATGTGAGCGCGATGTTATTTAATTAGATCTATTCGGGGAAAAAAATCCTCCCCGTTCGGGTGACTAGCTATCACCGTTAACGACGTTATAGCATGTCGGAATTTTGGATGTTTGGGTTTGATATCCGGTTATGGGCGGTAAAAATTGCAATA
Source organism: Tanacetum coccineum (assembly GCA_026074375.1). Lineage (NCBI taxonomy): Eukaryota > Viridiplantae > Streptophyta > Magnoliopsida > Asterales > Asteraceae > Tanacetum > Tanacetum coccineum. The sequence continues at coordinate 34,858 of BQNB010015738.1, read as the reverse complement.
TATAGTTTATTTGCAAGAAAGATTGTCGAGACTTCAGTGTCATGAGCTTCAATGTAATATGTAATAAGTTTTGTGACATCCTGCATGTGTTGCATTATCACTAATAGTCTTGCCGGTCCTCATTATTCTGATTTATTCGCAAACCTATGAATTTCAACCGCAATTTTGTTGACGTTTTTAAAGCAATGTTTTCAGGGAGTTCAATAGGCATGGGATGTCAGGGATGCATTGGTTACATTTGGTATTGACACGCTTAAAGATTTTAGTGTGCATCATATTTTGGGAAATGTTATTGTCAACTTTTGTCAATATTCAACAATGACAAGGATCCACAGTAAAGCTATATGCTTTTGTATTAAGTCTTTCAATTAAATCCAATGTATCATTTTAAACGACTTTTTGTGTCATTCTTATATATCTTGTGCTATTGATCTTGAAGTAACACGCCCCGGACCCTTATTCCGCTGCGACCCAAATTTGGGGGTGTTACAGATTGGTATCAAGAGCCAAGGTTATAGAGAACCAGGTCAAATGTTTTTGCTGGACATAAAACCTTTGCAACACAACGAATGCATACATAGGGGTTGTACACCGGGAACCATTACATATGTGCATACATTCATACATACACTATTTGTTGCATTAGTGGGACTAGATGCATTCATAATTGATATATGTGATTATAATATATTACATATATTACAATAAGAGTCGTATATATACTCATAAGTTGTTTCTGCTGGTCACAGTAGTCATGTCAGCAGATTCTGCCGTTACCTATACTTCTGTTCACTCTGAGGCACGATCTTGGAGTATTCCATCTGAGAATCCTTACGAGGTTGGGCTGCCGTCAGTTGTTGGAGCGGCACACGTTCTCCAGAGTATGTTACCTGAGGGACATGTACAGTGTACATTCCTGAGCTGAGACATCCTGAGGACTGTTGCAAGATGAGGATGAGACCCCTAACCTTACTACCACACCATTCTTTTTATCTCCACGTATTCGACCTCTTAGTCCCTAGAGCATCTCAAGGTTGAGATGAGTGTGTAGCATTAGCCCTATTTCCATTCAACTATAACCCATCAGGGACACCTTTATTATTACCTATACCTACACCATGCACCTTTACTAGCCGCGCTGTGATATTAACCCGAGGCTTATACACGCCGCATCGGATGAGAAACTACTAACCTTACTATCCAGACATGGGTGTGGAGATTGGATAGAGAGTTCTGCTGCTGCTGGCTGCGAGACAGCCAGGGACCCACTATAGAGAACAGACTCTAGGATATTGAGATGGAGGATTATGACCGCCTTAGAGTTTGGTCAACGGAGGGTCATTACATCGGTAGATGTTTTGCACTAGGGGAAGGGTTCAGAGTTTTCGCCACACCGACATCACGATGAACAGATGGATCGTTGCAGCTTGTGAGAGCTGAGATTGTGGTATTGAGGACGAGACGAAGACTTGCTTTACGTGTAAGAGAGTACTTCGGGGACCCGTCAGGACTTGGCTAGGTCTAAAGCTCACTGCAGTGGCATTAAAGGCAACGAGGTTACATAGTATTAGAGACTGACGGCGCGTCGCACGAGTGGCTGCGTTGGCTTGCCAGATGATCTTGTTGTTCTGCATACATGCGTTCCAGGCCCCTCTGGAGGCTGGAGCACGGAGTTGACACATTGGAGGACACTTGGTTAGCAGTTCCTAGACTGTGGTCGATGATTGTCATCTACTATGTAGTCTGTTAAGATTTATGGGGTTACTCGCCAGCTAGCAGGCGGAATAGATCTTTTGTTTTGGTTAGCTATCATTTATAGATCTTTTGTCTTTGATTAGTTATCATTGGTTTATAGCCTACTAAGTTTTACGGGTAAAACGCCTGCTAGTAGGGCTCTATGTGATTTTCATTTTGTAAACTAGCGATAGGAATCATTATTACCAAAAGTCATGTTATATTTCCAGGTTATATATGGGAATGGATGTATTATGTTATAGCGATCTTGCTGGGGTTATATATTTCAACTGGCTGATGTGAATTTATTTTATTTATGATTGCATATGTTTTGACATGTTATGATTGTATGGAATCTAAGGGTATTGTATTTTCTTGTGATTGAAGAATAATGGCACCCAAAGAGACCCAAAGGTCAACCGAATGCCCCACCAGTTACACCAGCCCCCCAACAACACATCTGTTACTGAGGACAAATTCAGGCCTTATAATGGATCATGGAGGTTGCTGCTGCCAATGGCTTTGAGGCAGAAGCCAAAGCAGGGTTAGAATCGGCTACAACAGCAATTGGTTCAGGACCAAGGCCAGCCCAAACTGCTCGCGAATGCTCTTACTCTGAATTCTTGAAATGCAAACCTTTGGACTTCAAAGGTACTGAGGGAGTTGTCAGACTCACTCGATGGTTTGAGAAAATGGAGTCTGTGTTTAGCATTAGCAATTGCCCAGCAGCTAGTCAGTCAAAATTAGCGATTGCACTATGCAAGATGATGCTCTTACATTGTGTTATAATGCCCATGTTAAGGACCCACTACCTACTGAAGCAGCTCATGCCATGAACATAGGGCAGCAATTGAAGAAATTGATGACTGATAAGTATGCCCCGAGGGGCGCGAGATCAAGACGATTGAGACTGAGATGTGGTATTTAGGTCAAGGGCACCGATTGTGGTGGCACTAATAGTGACGATTTCAGCCCACCTGCTTGGATGCTATTAAGAATGTTACAGAAGAGTTAGGACAAGATTGAAATGTATATAGGGGGATTGCCACGATATGATACTTGCAGTGTAAAGGCATCAAACATTGTAAGGAACCATGCAAGAAGTTATTGAGTTTACAACTGAGTTGATGGAGGATAAGACCCAGGCCTATGCTGAACGTCAGGCAAAAAGGAAAAGAAAGAATGATGATCTTTCCAAGAACAATCAAAACCAACAGAATAAGAGGCAGAACAACAGAGCAGGCCCTACAATGCAGGCAATAGTGAAAGGAAATCCATATGCCGGGGTTACTAAACCTCTGATTGTTCCAAGTGTAATTACAATCATGATGTCCTTGTCCACACAAGTGCAGTAACTGCATGAGGGTTGGCCATGCGACAAGGACTGTAAGACATCGACCTGCCACAAACAACAATAACAACAACCGCAACAACACAACAAACAAAACTCAAACTACCGTAACAAACAACAATAACTCAAACAGGCAATGGTTGCTTTGGTGCGGAGCTCTAAGGGCCATTTTAAAAGAATACTGCCTAAGCACTGAGAAAACACAATGACCGTGGGTAATTCAAGCTGGAAATGACAGGGCTCAGTGAAGGTGTATGTGGTTTTGGAAATGAGGGGGGCAACCCAGGACAAACATCGTTGCGGGTAACGTTCATTCTAAACAACCGCTATGCTATATCTTTTTGATAAGGGTGCCGGATCAGGAGTTTTGTGTCTACTATATTATGCTCCCAAATTGACATCAAGCCATCTACCATAGATTACTATTATAATGTCGAAACTAGCTAACGGGAGGATAATTCATTGGGTTAAAACTACTATGCTTAAGCGTTGAACATTAAACTTCCTAAACCACCAAATTTCAACATAAACTTAATGCCTGTAGAACTTGGTAGTTTTTGTTGCTAATCATCAGGTAATGGATTGGTTTGGCCGATATCAGTACAAAGCGGTCATGGTATGTGCCGAAAAGATTGTTCGGCCATCCCCTAGAGAAAATTAAAACCTTAATCATTACAAGGTTGATGAAGAGTACTCAGGGAAATGTGACACGGATTAACATCATTTCGTGCAATAAGCGGAGAAGTACATGGAAAAAGGAGTTCCTATCTTTTTGGCACATATCACATGCAAAGAGGTTGAAGACATGTCGGAGGTGAAGCAGGACTTGAGGATGGTACCATTTGTTACTAGATTTCCTAAATTATTCATGAGGATATTGCGGAGCGGGTTTCCTCCGATACTCTGACAAGTGGAGTTTCAAAATTGAATTTGGTATTGGTGCCTTGCACATGTGCACGTCCACATTTATCGATTGGCGCCTTTCGAGATGATAGAGTTTTCTGAGCAACTGATAGAACTGTCGAGATGTTTCTTAATAAAGGCTTTATAAGACTAGTTCCTCACATTGGGGTGCTCCGTTCGGTTCTTGTTTGTCAAGAAGTAAGACGGATTCATTCGATGTGCATCGTATTACGGGAATCTGTATTAAACTAAACGGTGTTGAACCGTAATCCGCCTCCCAGAAGAATTAATGTTCTATTTGATCAGCTTCAAGGTCGAGTGTCTACTCAAAAATCAACCCTTAAGCGTCAGGTTATCACCAATTGAGGACGTTCGAGAAGATGAAATTACAAAAGACTGCCTTCAGGTACTCGATTATGGCCATTACGAATTTCAAGTATGCCGTTTGGTTGACAAACAGCACCTGCTGCTGTTTATGGACCTCAAGATCCGAGTATGCAATCCTTATCTGGTCAAGTTGTAATTGTCTTTTATTGACGATATTTTGATCTTATTCCAAGAGCAAGCACAGAGCCGAAGAGCATCTGAAGATATTATTGGTGTTGTTGAAGAAAGAGGAGTTGTATGCCAAATTTTTCCAAATCGTGAATTTCGGATCCCAGTTACAGTTCCCTCAGGACAGGTGATCGATTAGTGATGGTATTTCATTGTAGGATACTAACCAAGATTGAGTCCATTAAAGATTGGACTTCTCCTAAGTCACCAACGGGAAGATCCATCAAGTTTTAGGTCTTGCTGGGATTACCGGATGATTCATTGATGGGTTTTTCAAAAGTCGTCAAACAATGGGACTAAGCCTTACTCAAAGATGGTCAAGTTTGAGTGGGGCGGATAAACAAGATGTAGATTTTAAACTGTTGAAGAAAAGTTGTGCAGTGCACCAATCCTGCAATTACCTGAAGGGCCAAGCGAAGATTTCATCGGCATTACTGACGGACACTTTCGTAGAAGGGTTTGGGCGCTGTATTGATATAGAGAGAAAAAGTGATTTCTTATGCATTCCAGCCAGTTGAAAGATTCTTTTTAAATGAGTAGTACATCGGCTCATGATTTAGAAACTTGGTGCAAGTGGTGTTCGCTCTCAAGATCTGGTGACAGATTTATATGGAAACTAAGTGTTCGGTGTTCACGATCACAAAGAAGTTTGCAACACATCTTAGATCAAAAGTGTTTGAACATGAGTTCAACGCCGTTGATGGTTAGAGTTGCTAAGTGATTACGTGAGATATTAGTTATCACCCGGGGAGAAAAGCAAATCTCGTTGTATGATGGCTTTTTTGAAAAGAAAGATTCGAGAACCACCGTTAAGAGTTCAGTGCCGTACGTCATGACTATTAGATAGGATCTTCTCAAACAGATTTACAATGCTCAGAATGAAGCGTCGGGGGGGGGGAAATCATAAGTACAGTAAGAGTGAAGACGTTGGGGGATGCTTGATTGAAATTGCTAAATTTCCAGAAGCGATTAGAGAAACAAAAGTTGAGCCACGTGCGGATGGGAACCGTGCTCTCAATCAGAATTTGGCTTACCTTGTTATGGAGATTTACTGGACTGATATCTTGGCACGGATGTCCTACAAATCAAAAAGTACTTCATTAATTTTCTTGGGGTTCTGACAAAATGTACCAAAGACATGTAGAAACTATAATTGGTCGGGACCAACTGAAAGCGCACATAGCCATTTTGTTAGCAATCAAAGTGTTTGACTGTGCTAGGTCAAGGCCAAACATTCAAAGGGCCATTGGATTGTTGGTACACCCAAGATACCTGAATGGTCAGTGGGACAACACATCACCATGGATTTTGTTACAAAGCTTCTCTAAGAACATTCACGGCTTATGAAACCATATTTGGTGTGATCGCTTGACCGGCTCACTAAGACTGCGATCTTCAACCCAATGAGAGAGAACGATCCTTTGGATAAACTTGCAAGATTGTACCATTGGAGGTGGTCACGAGACATGGAATACCTGTTTTCCAATCTTTGTGACTCGCGACCCGAAGCGATTCGCATCAAATTTCTGGAGGTCACTTCAGGAATGTTTGGGTTATCAAATCTGGTTATGTGTACAGCGTCCATCCACAAACAGAATGAGCAAAGGAGAGGACCATTCAAAACTCTCGAGGATATGCCTTTGCGTGCTTGTGCAATCAAATTTGGGGGAAAGGGTTGGGTTAACATTTTACCTTTGGGTCGAGGTTCTCATATAACAACATTTGCTTATCACGCTAGCATCAAGGCCGACACACATTCAGTAACAGCACATTTATGGTCAGAATTGTCGTTCACCTGTTTGTTGGAACTGAAGTTGGCAGATAGCTCAAAATACCTTCGGTACAGAAACCTAATTAAGTGACCCACTGGTCAAATAGCCAGACAAGCAAAGGATGCAAGACGCTCTGTGATCAGACCGAGAGTTACGCTGACTTGAAGCGGTAACCCAATGGAGAATTCCAAGTGGGATAAAGTTATGCTCAAGGTTTCACATTGGAAAAGGGGGGTCGTTAACGTTTTGGCAAACGGTGGGGAGAAGTTAAACCATAGGTATGTTGGGACCTTTCAAGGTGTTTGAAAAGGTTTTTGGAGGAATTTGCTTAAAAGCCTCGAGCTTCCTGAAGAGCTGAGCCAGAGTTCATAATACACTTCCATGGTGTCCCCATACCTGAAAATGTTGTCATGCCGACGAACAATTAGCGTTCGTTAGATGGAATTCATCTTGATGACAAGCTTCATTTTGTGAGGAAACCATTAGAAATAGTGGGTCGTGAAGCTTTTAAACGTTTTGAGGAAAGCGTGATTCCATTTGGTCAAAGTTCGATGGAACTCCAAAGAGTAGGTCCTCGAGTTAGTATCGGGATACGTGAAGAACCTAATCAGAAGAAAATATCCACCACCTCTTCATCAAGACCACCACGTCGTCAAGATGCACATATGAGACGTGAGGACAAGGCTAGTTTAACGGGGGGAATAGTCTATAACACCCTGTGTTTTCAAGGCTTGACGTGTCGATAAATTACTATTTATTTTTAGCGTTGTACGTGTTTGCTTGTTATTATCATGATATTAGCTTTAATCGCGTAAGCTAATAAATTGAGGTTCAATTGTTCAAACGGGATCAAGCAATTAAATGTTTACATCAAAGCAAGGGTTATATAATTATTTTGAGAATAAATTATTATCTTTGTTTAATTTTATTTTTATCGGATAGTTTAAAGTGTATCGGGTTTTTTTTTTCGGAATAAATTTGCGTATTTTAGGGCACTCACGGGAACCTCCAAACTCTTTCCTACGTATTCAACAAATACCCCATTTATACCCAATACATAAAAAAATTAGTCAACACTACACCAATTTATCTTCTTATTGCGAAAATGTCATGGGCCCAGTGATTACAAGTAATGTAAAGGAAAACTCTTACACTTTGGTAAATGTTATGCAACATACCTCATTCCATGCCTACCCATACCTGTCTATTTGACCAAGTCCATGACCTAGATCATACCTTGACCTTTCCCATGGTTTCCTTGACTAATTACTATACCTATTTTCTACATGTTATCTACTAGTAGGAAAATCTTACAGCAAAAAAACCTTTACAAAAATCACAACACAATTTAATCCTTTGCTAACATCATATAAGCTTCGGCAAACATACCCCCTTTAACAATCCATACATTTTTTTTACTAAACCTATGTACTTACACTATCATATCATATCTAAGATACTCAAAGTATTTGAAAGCTTGATATAATTATTTTCAGTATTGAAGCAAGAAATCAAGGTATTAGGGTTTTTTATTTGGAGGAAACAAGGTTTTCTTAAGTGCAAGCTTGGGTTTTTATAAGGGCCATAAACACGGGGTTTAGCATTAGCTTTTCTCAATAAATCAATCATACATCATAAGGTTCTATTTTAAACTTTTGCTTTTAGTTTTGAGTTTTCGTTTATATTGCTATATAGTGAAATCACCATTAGGAATACTTTTGAACATGAAAAATATAATTTTTCTTGTGATTATGATTTTTTACACTTTCTCACATATTATGATGTTGGTAATATCAAGAAATAAAGAATATATAAGTCTTGTACAATCTTGGTTTAAGCATAAAAAGTTCATATATAAACTTGTAATTAAAAGATAATTTAGAAAGTTTATGATTTCATGTAAAGTTAATAACTTGTGATCTTGATGATCTTGGACAAATATGAACTTATGGACATTATTATATGTATAACATATGATATATATAATTATAAAAGACTTGTGGTAAATTGGGAGGTTGAAAAGTATATATAAAACATATTATATAAATAATTATATGAAAGATCATAACAGGTTCAGTAGGTTTTCGCATTTCAAATAGAGGACTTTATTTTTTTATATGATAATACAAAATTACACGATTCCGAAAAAGGTAAGAAACTTGTTAAACGGCTTAAATAACGAAAAAAAGTTACGTTAATTAAAAACGACAGTTATACGTTAATTATACGGATAGTTTATAAAATTAATTTTTATAAAATTTATATCAAAACAGCTAGTTTTTGTATTTTTAAAAAAATAATACACTTATTTTTTAGGATTCTAAATGTATGAATCGTAATCTTTTCATTTAATAAGAATGAGTTTTGAATTTCGCGAGTTTTACGACAATAAATCTTTTATAAAATATATTTTTATAAAAGTTTATATTCATGACAGAAAGTTATATTTTTGTAAACCTCATAAATTATAGAACTTCAAAACGAGAACGTCCTCGAACAAGAATCGTTAAAAATGGGAGCTATAACGATTAAATACGACATTTTACGGGTTTTACGACGACAAAATACGATTTAAATAACAAGTCTAACGTCTGTTGTGAACAGTTAAAAGTTACTGTTCACCAGAGAGTCAAAATATCGAAAATGTCAAATTATGATCAACTCGTTTCCTAATAACGAAAAGATGGGCATAAGAAACGTCAACAACGGGCTTTCCTTAAATACACAAAAAGTTATGCTTGTTTTACTTAAACGATAATTATAACGTTTTTACTTTAATTTAAACGTAATTTACCAAAAACTTTGTTGGTGATTGAAACTATTTTAGGATTATATTTGGTTATCAAGTACTATTATTACTAGGGAGTTTCATAATGAGGGCCTCTTCGGATGGCGTACGACGAGTTGTTTGGATTTTCGATTTAAATGTGTCCTAACTCTCGAACGTCATGTCATGACTTTAATATTGTGATTAGCAAACCGAACGATAGGTAGATTGTAAAAACTATAGATTATATTTAAGTACTCTAGGTTACTTATTTACGACCTATGATAATTTAGGTTGCCATTCGATCTTTTACGTGAGCTTTTATCTGCGATATTTGGATTATTTGAAACTCAAGTGGGTTCATAGCCCCACATTTTTACGATTTCAATGATTTATATTTATGGGTGGAAAACATGCTTTGTTTTATAAACTTGGAAGCAAGTATTGATTACATGTTGCCTAAAGTAGCGATTTAACCAGTTAGCCCATTATCATGAACTGTCAAATTGCATAGATGTAAGTTGGGATTACACCTATGTGAGCCGCGATTGTTATTTAATTAGAGCTATATCGGGAAACGATCCCCCCCGTTCGGGTGACTAGCTATCACCGTGAACGAACGTTATAGCATGTCAAATTTTGGATGTTTAGGGTTAGACATCCGGATGGGCGTAAATTGCAATATATAGTTTAATTGCAAGAAAGATTGTCGAGCTTCAGTGTCATGAGCTTAGTGGTTAATGCGGAAATATTGTTTGTGAGATCTGCATTGCTGTTGCATTATCATAAAAAAGTCTTGCGGTTCATGCATATTATGATTTATCAAACTTAATGAATTCACCAATAATTTGTTGACGTTTTTAAGCAATGTTTTCAGGAGATCAATAGGCATGGGATGCCAGGGATGCATTGGGTTACATTTTGGATTGCACGCTTAAAGATTTAGGTGCATCATATTTTGGGAAATGTATTGTCAACTTTTGTAATATTCAACAATGAACAAGTAAAGCTATATGTTTTTGTATTAAGTCTTTCAATTAAATCCAATGTATCATTTTAAACGACTTTTTGTGTCGTTCTTATATATCTTGTGCTATTGATCTTGAAGTAACACGCCCCGGACCCTTATTCCGCTGCGACCCAATTTGGGGGTGTTACAAAGAGTGATAGTTGAAACCATCCATGTTAACTTTGACGAATTGCCTCAAATGGAATCAGATCATGTTAGTTCTGATCCTGTTCCAAAATGTTCGACGACGGCACTTGAACAAGACATTTTAAGTCCTGGTCCCCAAAGTCAACAAAATGTCCAACAAGCAGCTGAGACAGTAATAATGTCAAATGAGCTAGATTTGCTATTTAGTCCGATGTTCGATGAATTACTCAATGGAACTACTCCAGTTGTGTTAAATCTTCCACTATACCTGCTACTGAAACACCTGATCAACGTCAACAACACAACATAACTACATCTACTTCAACAACCGTTGCTGCAGATATACCTCCATTGAACATTCAAACAACACCTGAAATTATAGGTCAAGCACTAACTCAAGCACCAACTGTCACTGCTACTGAGAACATTAATCAAGCAGAAACTAATAAAGAAAATGCACAAGTTGAAGAAGATGAATTTATCAACATCTTTAGTACATCGGTACAAGAACGAGGAAAGACATCGTCTTGTTATGTTGACTCATCAAACATGCATACATTCTATCAACGACATCCTTCTGAACATTGTTGGACAAAAGATCATCCGTTAGAACAAGTCATTGGAAATCCTTCTCAATCAATTAGAACAAGATGTCAGCTAGAAACAGATGGCAAGATGTGTATGTTTACACTCACCGTGAGTCGAACCGAACCAAAGAACATCAAAGAGGCCATGGCTAATTCTGCATGGATTGAAGCGATGCAGGAAGAACTTCACCAGTTTGATCGATTAGATGTATGGGAATTAGTCGATAGCCCACTCTGCAAAAATGTCATTAACATGAAGTGGATCTGGAAAAACTAACGTGATGAGGAGAATACTGTAATTCGCAACAAAACTCGTCTTGTAGCTAAGGGATATAGCCAACAAGAAGGAATCGACTTCGAAGAGTCATTTGCTCTAGTTGCTCGGTTAGAAGCAATTAGGTTATTCGTTGCGTATGCTGCACACAAGTCATTTCCTATCTATCAGATGGACGTAAAGATAACTTTTCTTAACGGTCCTCTGAAGGAAGAAGTGTACGTAAACCAGCCAGATGGGTTCGTAGACCCACATCATCCTGACAAAGTCTATCATCTCAAGAAGGCTTTATATGGACTTAAGCAAGCTCCAAGGGCATGGTACGATGAACTCTCTTACTTTTTGGTATCTAAAGGATTCTCAAAAGGTTCTATTGATCCAACTATGTTCATTACTAAAAAGGGGAAGACATATTGCTTGTGCAAATTTACGTCGATGACATTATTTTTAGTTCTACGAACCCAAAACTTTTTAAAAAGTTTGAAAAACTAATGCACAGCAAGTTTGAAATGTCTATGATGGGGGAGCTAAAATTCTTCTTTGGAATTCAGATCCACCAATCCCCACGTGGTATCTTTATAAACCAAGCTAAGTATGCTCAAAAGATACTTAAAAAGCATGGTATGACCTCATGTGATAGTGTTGGTACTCCAATGGCTACTAAACCCCTAGATGCTGACTTGAGTGAAACTCCTGTTGACCAAACAAAATATCATAGCATGGTCGGGGCACTCATGTACTTAACAGCAAGTTGACCGGATATTGTACATGCAACATGTTATTGTGCTCATTATCAGGCGAGACCAACTAAAAAGCACCTCAGGGAGGCTATACGGATCTTTCGGTACCTTAAAAATACCATTAATATGGGACTATGGTATTTGAAGGACACCGGCTTCGAACTAACTACTTTTTCATATTAGGATCATGCGGGCTGTCTCGATTCACGTAAGAGCACATCTGGTGGCATACAATTTTTAGGTGGTGATAAGCTAGTCAGTTGGTCGTCAAAGAAGCAGGACTACACTTCAATGTCTTCAGCAAAAGCCGAGTATGTGTCTTTATCTGCGTGCTGCGCTAAAGTTCTATGGTTGAGAACTCAGCTCACAGATTATGGCTTTCACTTTGACAAAATACTTATGTATTGTGATTCAAAGGCAGCCATAGCCATCTCGTGCAATCCAGTCCAGCATTCCCCCACCAAGCACATTGATGTCAGATATCACTTCATAAAGGAACAGGTTGAAAAGGGTATTGTTGAATAATTCTTTGTCGAAACTGAATACCAGTTAGCTGACCTGTTTACTAAAGCCTTATATATCACACCCCGTAACTTTCAAGTCAATATTTTAATCTGTTTCAATCATTATTTTGAATTTTTTCTGTTACGTTTGAATTTAACCTAAAACCGAGAGGTTATCCCGCATAAATATGAAAAACGTCATCGGACGCGTTCCGGCTTTGGATTTTTTAGTCTAGATATTATATGCATTATTTTATCTTTTCTAAGTGTTACATAATTTACGTTCACTCCTGATATTTATTTTTATGGTTTAGGGTATTATTTACATTTTTCGCGTTTTTGATCAAACGGAATCCCAGAAACCCGTAATCTTTTCGTGTAAGTTATAGTTATCGTGTATGTTGAGTTTAGAAGACAAATATTTCTTGGTCCCCCTACCCTTAAATCCCACACAAACTCATACACTTAATTAAATGTTAAAGAATCTTTCACCTTTAATTCAAATGTTTACATACACATGCATGATAATGACATATTTGTAATATTCCATACATTCAACACCTTTTTACACATATTTTTGTCACCTTGCATGGTAAAGACCATTTATACACTAACTTAAACCATGAGCTTTTGATTTAATTTCAAGAAGTGGTCATTTGGCTCCTATCCCCCTGGCTCCCTTGTGTCCGAACCCACACCACACGCACCTTTAGTGTGTGTTGGTCACTTAGCCTTTTGATCCCTTCCTTTGATAAGCCTTGGTTCATAAAATATCTTAAACCCTAATTTGTCCCCATATAAAGCTTATTATATCTCACTTAGGTTATTCATTTCATTTCAACAAGCCACTAAGAGCTCTCATCTCTTTTTCTTTCCTATCTTGGCCGCGGACAACAAACACACACACAAACATTCATTGTTTTGATTTTCTATCAAGATTCACATATTCTAATCTCATTTCTAACAATATCTAAGGGTGTTCTAAGGGTTTGATCATTTATTTTCAAGGTTTTCTAAATATTTCAAGAGTTAAGGTTTAGTTTATCGAGTGGGTTTTGCAAGATCATCTTAGGGTTTATAGATCTAAGGATTTTGGGTTAGATCTTGTGTGTTACTTGACTCATCTTCTTCTTGTAAGTGTTCTATTTCATCTCTTGTGATTTCTTTATAGTTTTTGAATCATTCTCAAGTTTCAAGGCTTATGTGTTTGTGTTGAAAATAAACAAGTTAAAACATAAACTAGTATTGTTTTATGGTTCTTTGATTTACAAAAGGTTTTGGTTGTGAGTATGAGTGATCATGAGTGTTGCAACAATAGAAATCTTAGGATTAGGTTAGTATTGATTGCGGTTTTGATGGCGAAATATTGGTGGATAGAGATTAGGACTAGAATAGACACTAATGCGAAGTTTGGGTGATTTATGGTAGCGTTTGCGAAATGTATGGTTGTTGATCCGATTTTGTTTTTGAGATTTTAGGAGACTTAAAAAGGTTTTCATTAGTCGAGAAGATAGTTTTTGGGAAGCTTGTTTCGAATAGATAGGTTTTCATATACCAAACACTAAAAGCGGATTTAAAATGGCTAAGTTATGGCAAAATAAATTTTGGAACACTTTTCGGAAGAAAAAAAATGAGGTTGCTGATTGGAAATTAAATCAAGGTTTTCGGACACTTTCGGACATTTTTGAGGTTTTAAAACTTTGGCGAAACATATAGAAACATTAGCGTATTGATTGGAAACATTAAAAACGTCATAAAGGTAAATGTCGAATGTTATAAAAGCGTAAGACTTCTAAATATAGTAACTTTTGAGATAAGTCGTCGAGACGGATGTAAAAGTTAGGCGTTTAGGTATTGATAAATTTCATAAATATGGATTTAACAAAATATAGGGGACGGTATTAACATCTTGAAACTTAGAACTTTTCTAAAATAAAAAGTTTCCTAAAATAGTAACTTTTAGTAAACCGTGGCGTATTTTAATCATGAACATTTTGTCATCATGACGACACCATTTTTCCTAACTAAGACACAAACACATATGGATGCCTTCTTGTTGTTAAGTGTTTCACTTTTGGTTTCGTATATCATATCTTAGTCCTAAGACGCCTCATTCCTTTAGGTGACGGCTAGGATTGTGTATCATCTTTCTCTTACGTGATTATCATTCGCTCATCGATCTAAGGTGAGTTCATAGCCCCATGTTTTATGATTTCAACTTTACTATTTTAGGGTAAGAACCATTGTTTGTTTTAAATTTTAGACACAAGTGTTTTTAGTTATCATTTCCTATTTACGTGTTGCCTAAGTAGCGATTAGACCACTATCATGCCCGAACCATCATGAACCATTAATTACTTATGACCGACCAATTAGGTAAGTAAGGGTGATGACTGTTATGGATAGAGTATCCTGGGATCTAATTAGTCCCTATCAGTGGTAATGCAAGGCAGTACTTGTTTCTGTGCTCGTATAGATAAACGTAATCGCGATATTATATCATGTCGATAAAACTCTTTGTGGGTTGTTGGTCAGACATTGTTTTTAGGGCGTTTCATCACTTTGCTATTATTATATGTATCTCCTATTTCGCATCGATGTCATGAGCTATTAACGAACGTAAATACTTTTCATGGATAATGTATTGTTATAATAGTCACATCACTTTTAATAATCTTAGTTTGGTCCAACCCAACCACTTACCCGCGCCCCCACTCCCCACCTCACTCCATTACATTCAATTCAAACTATGATTCACCAAACTTTATGTTACATTCTCCGGTTTTAAGCATGTTTTTTCGCAGGTGCCTTAGCTGGTTTGTTCTTGAAGTGCTATTTTGATGTTACATGCTTTGCTGGGGTGTCTTTCAAGATTGTTTATCATTAAACCTTAACTTTCTCATTGTCTTAAAAACATGTTATGATTCCAGTGCATTTTACTTAAGCTTCTGCTAAATATATTTCAATTTTATGTCATGGAAATTGTAAGATTATTTTGATTTATCCAAAGACACGAGTATTTTATCAAACTCATCCATATAGTGGTCGTTTTACTGGATCTTGTACCGATGTATGCGTGGGACCTCACGCCTCCGTACACGTTTTTTGTCCAGGCTCCCGTTATGGGGGTTTCCGTCTGGTGACTTGTGACCTCGAGTGGTTTCCAGATCCTCGCTATGTTATAGAGAACAGGTAGTCTATACTAGGATTGGTCTTAATAACCCGTATGTGATTCCTAAGTGTTATAACCCTGTTTATATATAATATTTATATGATATATATCTAATAAATAAAAAGTTATTATATATATAAGATATATTATAGTATTTAATTTATTTATTATCTTATTATATATATATTTATATATATATAGATACTATTTATAAGTACACATTTTATATCTTATTGCATCATTATTACCTTTATACAATCATTTTGCCATTATCATATTTTGCATCATACTTTTTTTCTCAGAATTGCACACGCAACTTGCGCATGGCTTATCATTTAAAGAGCATATTTTGCATCATACTTATTTTCTCGGAATTGCACGCACTTGGCATGGTTACATATAAAGAGATTTATATAAACTTTTTCTTGTGCAGGTTATGGTAGCTCCTGTTATTCCTATTTCGTCGGATTCATCTAAGGAGAGTGTGGGTTCTCATGTTCCACGAGTGATTCTTTTCGGCGCTATTCCTGTCATTATCCTTGTTATCCGTGGGATTCATGCTGAGGTTCCCATTGTACCTACTGATCCAGTAGTTGCACCAGAGGTAGGAGCAGTTTCTGCCACCTCACCTATCGGAGTGCTTGATCTGGTGGATTATTCATCTTCTGATTCTGATCCATCGGAGGATTCCTTACCTCGAACACCAAAGTTACCTTTGGTTTCACCCTTCTTGTGTTCTGATGACTCGGAGGCAGACAATGAGTCTGATCCTGCTGAGTAGAGACCCGAGAGGCATGAGTCTCTTATCGTTCATGATGTTATGGTTTTGAGGTGGAGGGACAAGGTCACATCTAGGCCGTCCTCACCATCGGGATCATCATCTCATGACACATTTTTACCATCATCTGAGTTTCCCGTTACTCCTGTTATTGCCCCACCCAGGATTCGTCGACGGCCATTGATTCTTATCCGACCCGGGGAGGCTATCCCTTTCGGTCAACCTTACCGCACACATCCTAATGGGCCGCGTAAGTTGTTGACTGCAAGGAAGAGAGTTGGACCTTTTCCTGCTCGCAGACTTGCATGGAGACGTGTATCTCATCGTTCATCGAATCATCATTCTTCACCAGACTTTACTTCAGACTTATCTTCTTCTGGTTCATCTTTGGATTTTTCATCAGATACTTTTTAGGTTCACCTTCAGATTCATTGTCAGATACATCATCAGTTCATTCTTTAGGGTGCAATGCATCAGGTCAAACTCATACAAGACCATCGACTAGAGTTGCATCATCTAGGTTGGTTTATCCACTGGTTATGACTCCACGATATAGTGAGGCGTTTAGTCGTTAGAGGTCTGCACCATTGTCTACTTACCCACCGCCGACATCAGAGTCATCCCCAGATTCATCTTTTGAGAGATCATTAGATTCATCTTCACTTTCTGGTGGACCATCTCACAAGAGATGCAGATCCCCTGCTACTTTAGTACCGTCATCTACTCTTGTTTCGAGATCGATAGCCCCTACTCTTGCTGATCTTTTCCCACCTCGCAAGAGGTTCAGAGATTCATACTCACCCGAGGATAGCAGAGAGGAGCATATGGAGATTGGCACTGCTAATGCAGAGGCTGTTACAAATTTAGGTATTGGTGATAGAGTTAGAGTTGATACTGAGGATGGTATAGGTATGGGAGTTGAGATTACTACTAGTGGTATTAGGGAAGATGAGGAGGAGTTTGAGGCAGAGGTCAGTGCGGAAGGCACGATGGAGATCGTTGTAGGTCCATTAGTTACTGGTGGTATTTATGAGTCCATTAAAGGAGATGCTCCTGATATTGAGGGTACACTTTATGATATAGTTCACTACATGTTGGAGGTTCCTCTTGATAGGATTATGGAGTTTGAGACTGCTCCGAGACAGTTGGAGGCTGGTCAGTTAATGGCTAGCGGAGAGAGACCTGGTTTGTCTGATAGGATTAAGAGGTTAGGACAGGAGAACCTAAGGGTTTGAGCTTTGTTGTGTATCGAGAGAGATCAGGTTAACAGTCTTCATCATTACATGACACTTTCACAGGAGGAGTTTCGTCATATTCGTAGGGATCGTGATGATGCTCAGTGAAGACTTAAGAGATTGGAGTCGTTTGTTAAGAGGCGTTTGGGATTTCTCCCTTAGTTTGGTAGTACCATGGTTATGTAGGACATTAGACTGATGGTTAGGTCTAGATGTAAGTAGTGAAAATATTGTAAATCAAGTACCCCGTCATGGGTTAATTGTAACCAAATTCGATTCTTATATATATATATATATATATATATATATAAGAATCGAATTTGGTTACAATTCTTATTCTACTATTCCATCATGTGTTCATCTTAAACATGATATTGTTATTTATTCGTTCTGGCAAAACGTGTTGTTATTATATTTTATTTCATATTATGTATTTAATTCTCGTTATAAGTCGCCGTATATCATTTCGAATCTCATCATGTGCTATGTCTTGTGTTAAGGACATGAATATCACACATTCCGGAATGACCCCTGAAGCAATCGAAGAGCTTATTGCCCAGCGAGTGGCTGAGGCATTGGCTAACTATGAGGCAACCCGTGCTACTAACGCTCTCGAGGCCGAAAGTTAAAGCCAAAATGGCAATGACGGCGAGAATGGAAATGGTGGAAATAGGAATGGAAACCATGAAGATGGTAGAAACAACGGAAATGGAAATCCAAATAAGAATGGTAGAGGTGCTATGCCAGTTGCTCGTGTGTTTACCTATCAAGACTTTGTGAAGTGTCAACCGCTCAACTTCAAAGGGACTAAAGGAGTGATAGGTTTGACAAGATGGTTTGAGAAGATGGAAACAGTGTTCCACATCAGTAATTGTCCAGAAGTGTATCAAGTTAAGTATGCCTCTTTCACTTTGCTAGATAGTGCATTAACTTGGTGGAATTCACACAAAAGGACAGTTGGAGTTGATGTTGTGTTTGCTATGACATGGAGAGATCTTATGAAGTTGATAATGGAAGTGTATTGTCTAAGGAACATGATACAGAAAATGGAAACTAAATTGTGAAACTTGAATGTGAAGAACAATGATTTGGCTGCTTATACTCAGAGATTTCAAGAGTTGACTCTGTTGTATACTAGAATGGTTCCAGGAGAGGAAGACCGAATTGAGAGGTATGTTGGAGGTATCCCTGACAACATTCAAGGGAATGTGATGTCTGCTGAACCAACGAGAATCCATGCTGCAATTCGGTTGGCTAACAGTTTGATGGACCAAAAGTTGAAAGGTTATGCAATTAGGAGTGCCGAGAACAAAAGAAAGTTTGAGAGCAATCAAAGAGACAACCGTACACAACAACCCCCATTCAAGAGGCAGAATGTTGGAGGATCAAATGTGGCCAGAGCCTATACGGCTAGTGGTAATGAAGGAAGAGTTTATGTTGGACCTCGCTCTCTTTGTAACAAGTGCAAGTTACACCATGTTGGGCCATGTACCGTAAAGTGTAGAAGTTGTGGAAAGATTGGTCATATGACCAGGGATTGTAAGCATGTAGTTCCTGCGGTAGTTAATCAGAGGGCCCCGATGGTGAATTAAAGGATTGTCACATGTTTTGAATGTGGAAGGCAAGGGCATTTCAAGAAGGATTGCCCCAAACTGAAGAATCAAAACAATGGAAACAAGACTGTTATTCCTGAAGCTAGAGGGAAAGCTTATACTATTAGTGGAGGAGATGTAAACCTGGGATCCAACGTTGTCACGGGTACATTTCTTCTCAACAACCATTATGCTTCTGTATTATTTGATTTGGGTGTTGATTGAAGTTTCGTGTCGACTACTTTTAGTACCTTGCTTGATATAATCCCCGATACCTTAGACGTTAGTTATGCTGTCGAATTAGCCGACGGAAGGATTTCCAAAACAAACACTATGCTTAGAGGTTGTACCATAGGATTATTACGTCATTCGTTCAACATTGATTTAATGCCTGTAAAGCTTGGTAGTTTTGACGTCATCATCGGCATGGATTGGCTGGCGAATAATCATGCGGTGATTGCCTGTGACAAGAAGATAGTACGTATTCCTTTTGGAGATGAAATTCTGATCGTTCAAGGAGATACGAGTAATAAGGGGAAGAAATCAACGTTGTGTATCATATCGTGTACAAAGTCTCAAAAGTATATGGAGAAAGGTTGTCAAGTATTTCTGGCGCAAGTTACAAAGAAGGAAACAAAAGTTAAATCGAAGGAGAAGCGACTGGAGGACGTGCTAATTATATGGAAATTTCTAGAAGTATTTCTAGAAGACTTGCCTGGATTGACACCTGCGCGACAAGTTGAATTTCAAATTGACTTAGTCCCTGGTGCTGCACTTGTGGTACGAGCCCCTTATAGACTTGCTCCGTCGGAAATGCAAGAACTGTTTACGCAACTGCAAGAACTTTCTGACAAAGGATTTATAAGGCCAAGTTCTTCACCATGGGGAGCTCCGGTCTTGTTTGTCAAGAAGAAAGATAGATCTTTTCAAATGTGTATCGATTACCGTGAACTGAACAAGCTTACTGTTAAGAATCAATACCCACTCCTGAGAATTGACGACTTGTTTGATTATCTGCAAGGATCAAGTGTCTACTCGAAGATCGACTTGAGGTCTGGATATCATCAACTCAGAGTTCGTGACGAGGATATTCCAAAGACAGAGTTTATGACACGCTATGGTCATTACGAGTTCCAAGTAATGCCTTTTGGATTGACCAATGCATTGGCAGTATTCACAGTTTTAATGAATCGGGTGTGCAAGCCATTCTTGGATAAATTTGTTATCGTGTTCATAGATGATATTTTGATCTACTCAAGGAACAAAGTGGAACATGAAAGACATCTTAAGCAAATTCTGGAGTTACTTAAGAAGGAAGAATTGTACTCCAAGTTTTCGAAGTGCGATTTTTGGCTTTCTAATTTACAATTTCTCGGTAACGTGATTGATAGAGAAGGCATTCATGTGGACCCGGCTAAGATAGAATCAATTAGGGATTGGGCATCGCCCAAGACTCCGATAGAGATTCGTCAATTTTTAGGTATTGCTGGTTATTACCGAAGGTTTATTGAAAGCTTCTCGAAGATTGTTAGGAATACGAAATTCCTAGGAAAGTGTCGGTCGCTTCCATAGATAACTGTCGTTAGCTCGTTAAGTAATTTTTGGAAACTTACATAGTTAGTTAGACCAAGGCCCATGGATTAGTCCATTAAGCCAAGGCCCATCCACCCTTGTAAGTATAAATACACCTCTCCATGCCTTGGAGAGGTGGTTGGTTGGTTGTATGTTTCATTTCTACTTAATGCATTTTATGTTCTCTACTTTCTCTCACTAGAAAATACATCCTTCCTCCCACTTTCTCTCTCTAGTTCTTGGTTCATATATCAAAGATTACTTGTATTCTACAATTGGTATCAAGAGCCATGGAGTGATTTGCTTAGTTTTTTGTGTTTATTTATTTCTTTTGGTTTGTTTGTTTCCGTACGCCTTTTCTTCTTTTCTTTTGTTTTTCGAAGCTTAGTTGTACACTAAAAGATCATTTACCTAGGTAAAGTTGATCTAGTATCTTTGGATATAGGTGTATTTGCTTTGGATCAAAGAAAATCTCATTTTTGTTCATCTTTTGTTTTCAAAAAACCTTATAAAGTACAAATCTTGATTTTGAAATTTTCGGCTTAAAAACCATAAAGTTGTCATTTTTAAGTTACCTATAGGTTTAAGAATACTAGTTGTACAAGAAATTTTGGAAAAAAACAATCAAAAAGGTGTCTTTTTGTGTTTTAAATATTTTGAGTTTCGTCCGTATGTTACCCTAATTCGCAGTGCACGAATTGTCAATTTAGTGTTACCTAAATTTGCAATACCCGAATTAGCAATTTCTGTTGTAGCCGAATTCACAATATCTGAATAAGCAATTTCTGTTGTAGCCGAATTCGTAATACCCGAATTAGCAATTTCAGTTGTAGCAGAATTCGGAATATCCGAATTAGCAATTTATGTTGTAACCGAATTCGTAATACCCGAATTAGCAATTTCAGTTGTAGCAGAATTCGGAATATCCGAATTAGCAATTTATGTTTTAACCGAATTCGCAATACCTGAATTAGCAATTTCTGTTGTATCCGAATTCACAATATCCGAATTAGCAACTTCAGTTGTAGCCGAATTTGCAACATACGAATTTGCAACACCCAAATTTGCAATTTTCTTAAAAACCCGAATTTGCAATTTGTTTAATCAACCGAATTGGCAGCAAAAACTTAAAACTCAAATTGATTAATCAAAATTATACGGTTTATTTCTTTGACTTGTAAAATTCCGTGAAACACTCAGCTGTTTTCCCAGTTTTGTCAAGAATTGTAAAATCCCGTGTAGTTTCAAGACTTAAAACACACAAAAGACAACACCCTCAAACACAATTACTTTCTATCACCGCTCGATCAAACAGTAGTCTTTGAACATACCAATTTATAAATGGCGACTCTTGCTGACAAATCGATTCTTTCGGGTGCTGACAATCGTCCACCCATGTTGGAAAAATAAATGTATGATTCTTGGAAAAGCATAATGGAGCTATACATGTTGAATAGACAACATGAACGAATGATCCTTGAATCCGTTGAAAATGGTCCACTCATTTGGCCTTCAATTGAAGAAAATGGAGTGACTAGACCTAAGAAATATTCTGAGTTATCTCCTATAGAAGCAATTCAAGGTGATTGTGATATCAAGGCAACAAATATCATTCTCCAAGGACTACCACCAGAAGTCTATGCATTGGTTAGCAATCATAAAATCGCCAAGGAACTTTGGGAAAGAATTCAACTTCTCATGCAAGGAACTTCATTGATGAAACAAGAAAGTGAGTGCAAGCTTTATGATGAATTCGATAAGTTTGCTTATAAGAAAGGGGAAACACTTCATGATTTCTACTTGAGATTTTCACTGCTACTCAATAACATGAACATCTACATTATGAAACTGGAACAATTTCAAGTCAACACCAAGTTTTTGAATACTCTTCCTCCTGAGTAGAGCAAATTTGTGACTGATGTCAATCTGGTTCGGGATTTGCACACAACTAACATTGATCAGCTTCATGCTTATTTAGGACAACATGAATTTCATGCAAATGAGGTTCGTTTAATGCAGGAACGCAACTCATATCTGCTTGCTTTGGTTGCAACCCATCAGATGACCTAGTCTCCTTATCAAACTCATCAAAACTAATACCAAAATGCTCAATTTCATCAACAACTTTCACCATATCAGTCTCCACAGTATGGATCACCTTATCAGTCTCAACTATACTCAACTCATCAATCATCAACACCTCTTTCAATCGCTCATCCATCCAATAATTATCAATCATCAGTTCACCACAATGCTTATTCTCCATCATCATCAATCCTACATTTGGAATATGCTCCCACTGTTTACCAACAACAATAACAATCAATCACATGATGTCTTTCTTGACTGCTGTTGTTACTTCCTGCTATCTCACTACCAATAACCAGCTGAGAAATTCGTCAAACCCTAGGCAACAAGCTACCATTAATAATGGAAGAGTAACCTTATAACCAATTCAGGAGAGAAAAACTTCTTTAGCTGCGGGTACTTCATGGACTTACACTCCGGCAGCAAGTGGAAGCAATTCTGAGAAACAAAGGACGGTTATTTGCTACAACTGCAAAGGGGAAGGCCATATGACCAAACAGTGCACTAAACCCAAGAGGAAACGGGATGATTCATGGTTTAAGGAGAAAGTGTTGTTGGTATAAGCTTAAGCACATGGTCAAATTCTAAATGAGGAGGAACTAGCATTTTTGGCAGATCCAGATCTTCATGAAGGTCAAGCCACACAGACTGTCATTACTCACAATGCTTCCTATCAAGCTGATGATTTGGATGCATATGGCTCTGATTGTGATGAACTCAACATTGCCAAAGTTGCTCTCATGGCGAATTTATCTCATTATGGTTCAGATGCTCTTGCTAAGGTACACAATCATGATAATGTGAATAATAATCTGATTAATCAAGCTGTACAGATGATGCCATCTTCTGAACAGACGAATGTTGTGGCCCATTCAGAGACTGAAATAACCAGTGATAGCAATAGCATTCCTTATTCTTAGAATGTGATTGAATCACAACAGGCAGCTGTTAAGAATTCTAACTCCTCTGCACAACAAGATGCATTGATATTATCTGTAATTGAACAACTGAAAACCCAAGTAGTTAACTCTACCAAGATTAATCTGGAAAATAAGAGTGTCAATGATACTTTAACTGCTGAGTCTTGAAAAAATAAGAGAACAAGTTAAAGTGTTGAAAGAAGACAAAATGTTGAATTAAAGGAGAAAGAAACATTCCAGATTCTGTTGCCAGTCGGAGAGATTGATCCATCTTAAATAAACCCTTTCAAACATTTAAAATAAAAGGATCTTTAATGCAAGCGGTACCTTCTCAAAAATGATTTTTAAGAAAGAAAACTCTAGAAACATTGATAGGGAAATAGCTTTAGAAAAGCGGATCAAACAGCTAGATAATATTGTTTTTAAAAAAGATCAATCTGCATAAACTGTTCACATGTTGATGAAACCTCAGTTTTTCTATGATCATACCACTAAACAAACTCTAAGTTTTCAAAATCCTTTCTATCTGAAGAAAGCTCAGCAGTTGGAACCAAAGCTTTATGTTGGTGATATCATTGAGAAAACTAATGCAATTGTGATTCCTGACTCTGAAGAGACCTTAATGCTTGCTGGAGAGAGTCGTTCAAAAATGCTTTTAAAACAAAAGGATCCTATAATGTTAGAAAATAAAGTTAATACTACACTAGTCAATTATGCTGTTCTTAATCAACTTTCTCAAGATTTTGAAAAATGATTTGTTCCACAAACTGAATTATCTGCTGAACAAGCCTTTTGGTCTCAGAATTTTGTGAATTCTGCAGAACCCACTATTTCTAGTAGACCCACCAATGTTGAGGTTCCAAAAGAACTTCCTAAAGTCAGCATGGTTAATACGAGTTTGAAGAAACTTAAACACCATCTTGCTGGTTTTGATGTGGTAGTCAAAGAAAGAACCACACCCACAACTATCACTGAGGGTTTGTGGGGGTTCGAACATACAAAAGCTTGTTTTAAGGATGAAATAATTCCATTTATAAAAGCTCTGAAGGACTTATTTAACACATTCAATCAATATTTGGTTGATGAACTTTCTAAAGTCAGGGGGGGGGGGGGGGGGGGGGGGGGGGGGGGGGGGGGGGGGGGGGGGGGGGGGGGGGGGGGGGGTTGGTAAAAAAAAAAAAAAAGGGGGGGGTAAAATTATATATATATAAAAATGTCTTTCATCAAATGGAACAGGCTGTGGCCATCACCGAGGGCTCGTGGGGGTTCGAACATACAAAAGCTTGTTTTAGTGATGAAATAATTCCATTTGTAAAAGCTCTGAAGGACTTATTTAATACATTCGATCAATATTTGATTGATGAACTTTATGAAGTCCAAAATGTCTTCCATCAAATGGAACAGGCTGTGGAACAACACCGTTTAGAGTTTTGAAGATATTACTTATGTGAATGTGCATGAATGTGAAAAGTGTCTCAAACTTAAGACTGAGCTTCTCAACAAAAAGGATTTCGTTGAAAAAGAGATTTACGATAAACTGTTCAAAAGTTTTACTACTCTTGAAAAACATTGCATCTCTTTAGAAGTAGACACTCAACATAATCAGGAAATTTTTCAAAGGGACAATTCTATTTCAAATCAAAGTGCTCTAAGTTTTGATCAATTGTTTGAAATAAATGACTTGAAAACTCAGTCCCAAAAGAAAGACACTGTCATAAAGAAGTTGAAAGAGAGAATTAAATCTCTAAGTGGAAAAATAAATAAGGATAAGATTAAAAAGGACATAGAAGAGATTGAAACAATAAATATTGAATTGGATCATAGGGTGTCGAAGCTTATTGCTGAGAATGAGCATTTGAAATAGACATATAAGCAACTTTATGACTCGATTAATCTAGCACGTATACGATCAAAAGAACAATGTGATGATTTAATTAATCAAGTCAATCTAAAGTATGTGGAAATCTCTTATTTAAATGCTAGTCTTCAGGAAAAAGTTTTGGAAATTACAGCTCTCAAAGATGACTTAAGGAAACTTAAAGGAAAAACTCTAGTTGATAATGCTGTTACGAAACATACTATTGATCCAGAAATGCTTAAGATTGATGTGGAACCAATAACCCCTAAATTGTTGAATAAAAAGACAGGCCACCTCTGCCTATATTAAGCTCACTTAAGAGAAGAAGCTCAGTTCTTAGGGATCTAGTTGAACATGTTAAAATCTAAATATCATAGGATCATTCTTTAGAATCTGCTGTAGGTATGCTTAAACTATCAGGAGGTTTGCTTTACACACATCAGTAAAACTGAACAATGTTGTGTCAACAATTAATGATTGGATAAAATAGTGGCTATAACCCCGAAAGAACAAGGACAAAAGATGTTAGATTCACTGAGCCGTCAAAAATCCTCAGGAACCACAAAAGCACCAAAAACAACTCTTTCATCAAACCCTAATTTCTAACTAACCTATGTTGTATTCTACAGGAGTAAAAAACCGTCTACTAGTGCTTAGCGGATCACAGCCTTCATGCAATACAATGAATAGATAAGTAGTAGTAACCCCTTAGGAAGTTAAATCAGTTTGCAAAAAATAAAAATCTCAGTTTGAAAATAAAAAATTGTGTTGGTTTCAACATAAAGGAACTGCTCTAGTGAACTTCAAGCTTTAATGCAAATTCTAAACCTTAAATGTGTTAAGTTTATGTTGGGGGTTGCATGCTTTCTGATAATATGATTGTGTGTTCTTGTTTTAATTAATGTGAATGCTCGTAAAAATCTAAATCTATATAAACAAAAGTTCAAAGAGAAAGTTTGGCAACTAACAGGAAAGTGTTTTCAAAATTGGATTCATCTGAAACCTATGGTAGACCTTCACTATAGTAGAAATGGCGTGCCCTTTACTAAGATTACACAACTACTGAATGAGTACCCCTTTAGGTAAACCAACTGCTTCAGAAAATGAAACAACTAAGCTGTTGTAACATTGGTTTACTAAGGAAACCTAGGAAATCTAAAACTAATGTTTCTATTAGCCATATCTAAGGTTATTAATTCTGTATCTGCTACAAAAAGGAACATATTCCATCTTGGGGATCCATAGTTTCTGATGTTCCATCTTCCTCTCTTGATGAATGCGGTCGTCCAAATTGATAATGCAGGTCGTCTAGTGGAATCGCTCTTAGCTCACAATTTCGCTAAATAAGTTTTTGGGTACTAGTCAATTCGGAAATTGATCCCATAGCATAGATATTGGGTTATGGTGATTATCAGGATTCGGGAATGTTAGATACAGGGTTTTACTACGTGGAAGGACTTGGAACACAACTTTTACTTCGTGGGAAATTTTGTGATTCGAATAACTTGAAATTGCTTTTCGCCTACACACCTGATTTCATTCGTAATTTAGAAGGTCGGTGACTCTATTGAAATGGATCTCGATGCGGCAACAATCTGTATACTCTGTCTCTTGGAGATATGATGGTGTCCTCTCTTATATGTCTTTTGTCAAAGGCCTCAAAGACTAAGTCCTGGCTATGGCACCGACGTTTGTCTCATCTGAACTTTGGTGCAATCAACCATTTAGCTAGACATGATCTTGTTCGAGGTCTCCCTAAGCTTAAATTTGAAAAGGACCATCTGTGTTCTACTTGTGAAATGGGTAAAAGCAAGAAGAAATCCTACACACCTAAATCTGAAGACACCAACCAAGACAAACTATATCTTTTGCACATGGATCTTTGTGGACTAATACGTCTCGCAAGTGTTAATGGAACGAAGTACATCCTCGTCATTGTCGATGATTACTCACGATTCACATGGGTTAAGTTCTTAAGGTCAAAAGATGAAGCTCCATATTTCATAATCAAGTTTCTCAAGATGATCCAAGTACGAATTAAAGTACCTGTCCAAAGAATCAGAACAGATAATGGAACTAAATTTGTTAATCAAACCTTGTGTGAATATTATGAGAAGGTTGGCATCTCTTATGAAACATATGTTGCTCGCTCTCTACGTAAAAATGGTGTCGTTGAAAGACGTAATTGTACGCTAATTGAGGCTGCCCCCACAATGTTGATATATGCAAAAGCTCTGTTATTTTTATAGGAAGAAGCAATTGCTATCGCATGTTACACCCAAAATAGTTCCATCATACGCCTTTGTCACGACAAAACACCATATGAGCTTTTACATTACAAACCTCCCGACTTATCGTTTCTCCATGTATTTGGTGCACTCTGCTATCCGATAAATGATAGTGAGAACTTGGGTAAGTTACAACCAAAAGCTGATATTGCCATTTTCATTGGCTATGCTCCCACAATTTTTGGAACACCCAAAAACACATCTACAAAACCTACCCTACCCACTTCAAAGTCCTCCCACTATCAGATCCAACCCAACGGCAGCATTTCGTACCCAATGTAAGGACCAACAAAAAACAAACACTATGTTTTGTTAATGTGTATAAGAGTCTATTATAATTATATAGAAATGCATTCTGATTTTGGGGATTTTGTTATAATTTGGATTTATTCTTATTTGGGATAGAGAATGAATATTTGTAGGAGCGTGCATTATGGATTATGTTGGAATGTATTATAAATTTTTAGATATTATTTTGTCGCGCTAAGGTTACAACATGCAAAAGAAAAAATATGAATGAGTTCCATCAGTCGAGCGGAAAACTTACCTTATGTGTCTAATATGTTTACGTAGATACACTCAGTTATTTGTGCTTATTTACGATGAAAAAACTCCCCAAAAATATTTTTTTTTTTTTTTTTTTTTTTTCCTTTTGTAAAAAACACAAAAAAATAAAAAAAAGGTGGGGGGGCCACCCTTTTTTTGATTTTTGTGTTTTTTTTTTTCATAAATTTTTTCTTTTTGTACTAACAAAAACAAGGTTATTCTTTAAAACCTTTAAGGTAAACACTTAAAAACAATGGGAACAAAAAAAACTTTTATGGTTTTTAAGCGAAAACGAAAAAGAAATTATCCAAATCAAGATTTTTGTTACTTTTATTAAGTTTTTTTTTTTTTTTTTTTTCGAAAACAAAAGAGGTTATGAAAAAACAAACAAAAAAGATTGGAAACATAAAATGGTGAGAAAGTGGATTTTTTTTTTTGTTGATTTCCAAAATAGGCAAAAAAAAAAAAAAAAAAAAAAAAAAAATTACCCCACCTATATCCATAGACATAGTACAAAAACCCAAACCCCGATTTGATTTTAACTCGCTCTCTAGTTGTCGCCATGAGATAGTATTTGGTTGCTATTATTTGCACTTGTTGTACCTGTAAGTTTATTAGAATATGTTTTGATTGTATTTCTTTTTTTTGACTTGCGACCTTGATTGGCATTTGTTAGTGTGTTTTTGTGTGTTGGCATGGTCTGCTAATACAACCAGAAATAATAACTATAAAGATAACTTTGATTTGAGAGTGAAGAAAAACATATGGGTGTTAGAAGTTAATAGACAACAAAAGCTTAAAGATATAAAGATTATAGAGCTCCACATTTTTCTATTGGACTAAAAAAACCCTAAAAACCTATGCTAACCACTAATCAAATGGAAAGCATAATAGCGGTAGGGAGGTTTATTAAACTAGGAGAAAGGCGGGCCAGTTGAAAAAAAATATGCATTAACGAAATTCATGTTAGATTTTTGATGATGCGTGACTTGTGATGGCTTCTATATCACAGACAGTTTAGGATAACACACTGGGCGTGTGGCGAAATGAAAAGTGACTATCTAAAACTGACAACAAACAATCAGAAGCTCTATGGAATTCTCGCACGCTGAGCAGAAGAACACACATCGCCATCCTTGACAACGCGCAAAACCCAACGATTTTTTAAATAAGTAAACTACTATCGATCTAGAAGAAACTAACTTATAGAAGATTATACTCTGAGAATTCGACGCCACGATTAGTGTATATGATGCGAATTTCGCACAATGATCCCTCTAGATCTCAAGTGTTTTGCTCCAGTGTTTGAGTGTCTGCGAAGCCAGTTGTAGTCACATCTCTGATTCCCAGGGATGTGAGAAGTTAGGTGTGACATCCCTAAGTTCTCGTGTGATAGATTCCCGCGTCACCTTTGTTGATCTACATACAGTGAAAACCGCAAGGGGCAAAACTCGGTCATTGTCCACTGTATGTAAGTCAGCAAAGCAAACAGATCGCCGAACTACAAAGTGGGGGGATGGGAAGGCTGTATATTTCTAGTTGTGGGAGGCAAAGTTAGAAGAAACAAATATTAACAAAATGGCATTAAAGTGAGAAATGATTAATAATACTTACAAAAAAAAAAGTTTAAACCAACCACCCTTTTAATTCCCAAGGGCGATGGAAGAGGTTATGTGATTTTAACTTACTAGGGTTGTATGGGGCCTTTCGGGCTTAATAGGGGGACTAATCCCATGCGGCCTTGGAGTCTTCTAAACTAATAAACTTCTAGTAAGTTTCCAATTAATAAATGGTAAGCTTTTTAAACGGAATTATCTTTGTAATCTTGGGTGCTTATACGGGTGGCTTGTTATCTTATGGAAGCGGATCCGTACAACTTTCCTTTTGGAATTTCGGTTTTATTTTTTCCTTATACCCCCCCAATCTCGGAGGGGAAAAAGCCTTTTTTAATAAAAATAACCCTTCGGTTACATTATAATAAAACCATGCAAAATAACCGTGAATAAATTCTTGCGAAATCTCTATCCGGGGAAGTCTTTTTATGAGTTCTTGGGCGACACCTGGTTTGCACACCATTCCACTGTTATTTTGGTTTCTATTCTTAGGCCGGTGTGTCCCTCTGAGGGAATTGTTGCACGGTTGTGTGGTTGTGTCCGAACGGCTTTCGCGCGAATTTCAATCACACACGGTTTATACCGAAAGGGGTAAAGGTAATTTAATAGATAATATTTTAAATATTAAAATTGTAAGAGGTAAAACAAGCCAAAAAATAAAAAAAAAAAAAAAAAAAAAAATAAAAAAAAATAAAAAATAAAAATAAAAAAAAAAAAATAAGACATAAAAAAAAAAATCAAAAAAAAACTAAAATTAAAAAAAATCGCCCATCATCCAACACTAACATTACTACTCCTTTTTAACACTATCACTAAATCTCTAACAACACTTTTTATTCTTTTATCAACCCACCATACCAAACTCTGTATCATTTTCCATTAACACTTCTTGCTCCTACTCGTCCCTGTTTTTAACACTATCCTTTGGATGATTTCTTTTGTTTCTTGCTTTTTGAATTTTCTATCAGATTTTGGAAGACCCGCTTGGTTTGAAGAAGTGGTATCTCGAGATAATATAATCATGTCTTGTTTGTATAATTGAACTTCTCAATTGCATACTCCATCTCTTGGGTTAATGATCTATACTGTTAGCTTTATTTCCCAAAACTTCTCAGATGAGTTCCCTTCATCGATCACACTATCTTTTATCTCTGAAGAGGAATTAGTATCTTATATGTTACATATCAATCTGTGTGCGCGCTCATCCGCCACTATTCCGCATCCTGATCACCAAAGTTCTTTTGAACATTTAATAGACCAAATGGCTATTTTAAGGATGTTATCCACTAGATCCTTTGTAATACGATATTAGAAATTTGGGTGTAGAAATATTGGAGAAAGCTCGCTTATTAGTATTCCTCTTTCTTTTTTACTTTTTTCGCGAATAAACTTCGGAGATGTATAGGTAATATACTTATTATATTGATATATGAGTAATATAAAGACCGC
This sequence comes from Tanacetum coccineum, assembly GCA_026074375.1. Classification (NCBI taxonomy): domain Eukaryota; kingdom Viridiplantae; phylum Streptophyta; class Magnoliopsida; order Asterales; family Asteraceae; genus Tanacetum; species Tanacetum coccineum. The sequence continues at coordinate 3,405 of BQNB010015738.1, read as the reverse complement.
CATAATATTTAACAGTTTACCACAGAAAGAGGCTGTACATTATTGTCTTCTACTTAATCTGTTCTTAAACAAAATAAGGTAGAGCCTTACAATGGTAACTGTTTTCTATTTTGGGCTTATTTAAGGATGTCCGTGTTATTGCCCCTATGTATTGATTTTCCCTCCTTCTCCTTTTTTATGCTGTTTGTGGAACCTTAGGCTAATGGACCTTGCAATAAGGCGGTAGATTAATAAGAAGTCAAAAGATAGGATTGATTCTGTCGCTAACGTATCCTCTTGTGGATTGAAGCAATAGTAAGAAGAATGAGACGATAAGAGCTACAATCGCGAGTGGATAGAACGTATCTACACAATATTGAGAGAGAAGTTTATATGGGCCTGCTACGATGATCATAGGCTTTGCATCCAACTCTTCGACAGACAAAGTTAGTTATGGTTATTACTTTGAAAATGGAACTACAAAAGTGAAGCCTAGCTACGCAAAACTGTTCAGTGAGGTTATTACTTATAAAGAATACTCACAGGCCGGTGAAAAATTGGATATAGTGGGTGTCCACGCGCAAGTTTGAGGCTGTCAAGTGTGTGGTAGGGTGTATGCGTGTGATGTCGCATGAAGAGTGACTTATTGCAGCAAGAGGGGTGTGCACAGAGAGATTAGTAGGAGTGCACTTATGTATGTGTTATCGTTCAGCGATGTAGTTCTTCTCGCATGGTAACCCATAGCGTAATTGAACATCGGTCTTTCGCGCGCAACATGAATGGATGTGCTCTAAAGAAGCACGCGCTTGTGGATTGGTCTCTCTGTGAAACTGTGGTGGAGAGAAGTGTTATCATGGTAATGGCCTTAGCGTGTAGGCACGGTTTGTCGGTTCCACGCGAGTAGAACCAAATCTACAGTTAGTCTTTTGGAGGTTGATTGATATCCAGTCCTCCATGTCGGATTCTTTCAGAGTAAGGGGGGAGGGGGGGACGCACTTGGATCCTTTAGCAAGCTAATTTTCAAACAAAAGGTCGTTTAATTCCTTTCAGGCGTACGTGGGTTATCGATTCTTAATACAGGTAAGCATTTTGTTCTGTTTTCCAACGGTTTAAAATCGATACACATTTTTTTGAAAAAGGATCTATCTTTCTTTTCTTGAACAAAACAAAGAACTGGAGCTTCCCCATGGTTGAAAGAAACCTTGGTGCCTCTATAAAAATCCTTTTGGGTCAGAAGGTTTTGCAAGTTGGCGTTTTTTTTAAAAACAAAACCAGTTTCCTTGCATTTCACGGACGGGTAGGCAAAGGTTCTTATTAGGGGCGCCGTTACCTCAAGTGCTGCCACCAGGGGGGACTAAAGTCAATTTGAAAATTTCAATTGTTCGCGCAGGGTAAGACAAAATCCAGGCAAGGGTTTTCTGTGAAAAAGACGTCTGGTGAAATTTTTTTCCGTACAATTAAGCACATCCCTTTCCCAGTCGATTTCTCCTTCGATTTAAAACCTTTTTTGTTTTTCCTTCCTCTTCTTAAATTGCGCCTGAAATACCTTGAACATAACCTTTTTCTCCAAATATATACTTTTGGAGGGACTTTTTGTAAGCACGGGGATATGATAACAACCAACGTTGATTTTTTTTTCCCCTTATTAACTCGTTTTATTCTCTTGATCGATCATGGAAATTTTTTCATCTCCAAAAATAAGGACATTTTACGTTTACTATTATTTTTTGTTTTCACAGTAGGGGGGGGGCCCAATTTCCCACCGGCATGGGTTATTTTGGCCATTATAAAGGGGGGACAAAATCCCTATTTGCCGTTGATGGGGACGGTCAAAAACTTAACCAAGCTTTAACAAGGCATTTAAATTCAATGGTTGAAACGTAAAAATGGGGACGTTTTTTATTAACCCTATGGGTTACAATACCTCTAAGCAATGTGGTTTTTTTGGAAAATCTTTCTCTCGGCTAAATTCGACAGCAATTTAAAGCTAACGTTTCCTAACGGTATCGGGGGATTTAAATATGCATAAAAAGCAAGGTACTAAAAGTAGTTCGACCACCGGGGAAAACTTTTCCAAAATCAAAACACACTAATCAAAATAATAAAATTAAATAAGGAAGGCATAAATGGTTTGGTTGAGGATAAGTAATGTTACCGTGGACACGTTGGTCCCAAGGGGTTTTACATTCTCCTCCCTCTTAATAGTATATAGGCTTTCCCGGCTTAGGCTTTCAGGGGTATAAAATCAGTCTTGTTTTTCCATGGTATTTGATTCTTTCAGTTTGGGGGGCCCCAATCCTTTTTGAAAAATGGCCCTTTTTGCCTTCACATTTTCACAAAACATTGTGGACATTTCCTTTTTAATTTCTACCATCTGGGGGCCATTGTGATTAACTTTTTACCGCAAGGAAAACTAAAGGCGTTCAATCCCCCTGGGTTTTTCATATGGACCAAATCTTTCCCATCAAACTTCTTTGACCACTTTACGTTTATTTTTTAATCATGGGGGCCCACCCAAAAACCATGGTGTGTAAACTTTGGGCCACTTGTTTAATACAAAAAGGGGAGTGAGGCGAGGGGTCCAAACATGGCCCAACATGGTGTAACTTGCACTTGTTGCAAATAGGGTGAGGTCCAACATAAACCTTCCATTCATTACCACTAGCCGTATAGGCTCTGGCCACATTTGATCCTCTAACATTCTGCCTCTTGAATGGGGGTTGTTGTGCATGGTTGTCTCTTTGATCGCTCTCAAACTTTCTTTTGTTCTCAGCACTCCTAATTGCATAACCTTTCAACTTTTGGTCCATCAAACTGTTAGCCAACCGAATTGCATCATGGATTCTCGTTGGTTCAGCAGACATCACATTCCCTTGAATGTTGTCAGGGATACCTCCAACATACCTCTCAATTTGTTCTTCCTCTCCTGGAACCATTCTAGTGCACAACAGAGTCAACTCTTGAAATCTCTGAGTATAAGCAGCCAAATCATTGTTCTTCACAGTCAAGTTTCACAATTTAGTTTCCATTTTCTGTATCTCGTTCCTTAAACACTACACTTCCGTTATCAACTTCATAAGATCTCTCCATGTCATAGCAAACACAACATTAACTCCAATTGTCCTTTTGTGTGAATTCCACCAAGTTAATGCACTATCTAGCAAAGTGAAAGAGGCATACTTAACTTGATACACTTCTGGACAATTACTAATGTGGAACACTGTTTCCATCTTCTCAAACCATCTTGTCAAACCTATCACTCCTTTAGTTCCTTTGAAGTTGAGTGGTTGACACTTCACAAAGTTTTGATAGGTACACACACGAGCAACTGGCATAGCACCTCTACCATTCTTATTTGGATTTCCATTTCCGTTGTTTCCTCCATCTTCATGGTTTCCATTCCTATTTCCACCATTTCCATTCTCG